>NQII01001072.1:536626-559408 GCA_002778355.1 Clitarchus hookeri | reverse complement strand
GGGGGGGGGGGGTAATTACCCCGCCCTGGAGGGGGTGAGGCGATCTTCCCACTCCAAAGCGGAGGTCAGATGTTTTCGGTCTGCAAGCTGTACAACTGGCAAAATGTACAACATAAACTAATGCCATGGGCTACTGCGTGATCCACTTAATAATATTAGGCAATTGGTACAATTAGTTAGTATTTTTTATTATGGCTGCAACAAAACAGAATAAATTTGGATTTTACAACAAATTAAAAAAAAATTATGAATGTGAATTTTTTTTATTCTAGGAAAATGTCCTTACGGCTTTGGTGCTCGTGAAAGTGTCGCCCTTATCGCTCCCGAGCTTCTCGACCTCAAACGAGGAAAAGAGCTCAAGGTAGGCGGGCCCCTTAACACAACCATGGCATCGAGCAGTATAATGCTGAAGTACATTCGAATTCCTGTGTATAATATATTCGCGGTTTATCCACACTTGTTGAGCTAAAATTTTAAAAAATCACCACATAAATGACATGCTTGGTTTCCACGAAATGTAATTTTTTCGCAAGTGTTTTATACTTGTGTTAAAAGTACCTTATTTTTGGTTAAATTAAACATTAACTCATATTTTATCTACAAATTATTAAATATTTCATATATAATTAATAAGAATAAAAACAGGGATAAAATATGAGTCGGAAGTGCCTAGTAAGAAATAGAAGTAGAACTTCAGCAGGGCTTCATAAAAGTGTGAAGTAACCGTGAAAAGCGTATATAGTAGAGCTGATACAGAGCGCTGAACACACGGCTACAGCTGGCTGGCATTCGGCCACACCCCTGTNGGGGGGGGAGAGAGAGAGAGAGATAATCGCGCGCGGATTGGGGTCCAGAAGGCACGTTGTTACGTGTGAGCCGACTCGCCTCTCGACAAGCCCGAACAAGGCCGTGGAGTGGAGCGCAGACTCCTAAGTCTCCTATGTATGTACCTGAAAATGTTTTGCGCGTTCACGGCCCAGAAGCGAGGGAGCGATATGGACGACATTAACACGTGCGCCTAACGCCCCATCGCCCCTAAGCGGAACAAGCTGAAGCTGAACATGGTTTGCAGCATTTTCGTCGCTGCGCTGTTCTGTGCAAATTAGACTTGTAACAGTGGGACTTCGTTACACGCAATGAAACCCCGCATATTTAAACTGCGCACGCAGGATATATATATATATANAATTTAACGATATTTTTTCTTTTTGAGTACGCGTAATATGATAAAAGCAAAACTATATAGCATTGTATTATTGGTTTTTACCTTTTCTGACAAGAAGGTAGTATAACCAGAACATTTATTTACTGAGATACGCGTATACACGTAAATCATGGTCTTGAGCATAGACTAAAGATGAGGTAGACCGATCTCGCTGGCTGCTCACAACCAATCTCCGTGTCCCAACATTGAACTGCTTTTCTGCCAACACGTCTTGCAAAAACAGCACGGTTTGGATGTTCGGTTAGAAAACTGATTTGTAAACAAATGTTTTGAGATATTTTTACACTTAATCTATCCAATTTGTAATGAAATTTGATTAAATTCAAATTGGCAAAAGTATAATCGTGATTGTCATTTAAGAATTAAGATATAAACAAACACTTTAATCATTGTTGACCATGTGACTTTGACAGTTGTGTTCCTTTGGGGTAGGTCAATGTTGGGTGCATGCGCAGAAGACGAATAAGCGGTCTACCTCATCTTTAGTATATGTTCTTGAGAGCCGATGGCCGCAGTCCGTGCAGTGCTACTGTATGTGCAATCCACATGTTTGAAGATAGTCGGCGTGGCAATGGTAGTGTCAATTTGGCATCATTTCAGAGTAGTCACTGTAAGAAGTTGTGCCTATTACAATTAAAAAAAAAACTATAATTTTTTTTTTAAGTTAACATTCTTTTTTTTACGACGGAAATGAAAGTCGATGTTTAATTACAAATTTTAAAAGTTGGTTACTGAAACATAAATGTGGTCTTTTAAAAGTGCCAATTCAGCAAAAATCGGTGGTAAAACAGTGTTTTAAACTGTAGCGACAATGCTGTACCTATTCTGAAGAGATTGCTATATTCAAACACTATAGTCACCGCTTAAAATCCTTGGGAAACAGAACACACACGAAGTTTGTTTATGCTATTTTCCAGGCGTCGCAATGCTCCCTTACAGTCGGAAGTGACCTTGAGGCGTTGCAACATGTTTACCACGGAGTCCCCTTAAACAAACGAGTTATGTGAACCCGAAGGTGTAGCAAGGGGTGGGGGAGATCAAGTGATCGCAGTGGCCAATCAATTGATACACTTCTGACAGTCCATCGGTTCGGGTATCGTTCGTCGAGGTGTTGACGAAATTCGAAAACTAAATGAGGTCCCTTGCTTCTCGAACCACATCGACTGTCGCCTGGCGTGCATACAGAGGAACATTCTCCTAGTGCAGTGGTAATGACTCCTCTAGAAAGAGCAGGAAAGGAAGGAAAGGAATCTGGGCCAATTAGACGGTCACAGACAACTTCTGCCCATACATTCACAGCTGAGCTCAAAACCACCAGCCCATACATGACTGTTACGGCTGCTGAAGAACTAGCTCCTGGTGAACGCGATTCCATTTACAAGATTGCCCGCGAGATGTCGTTATCTTCAGCGCACCGTTGCTATCGCAGAAGTTTAAATGTTTCACTAAGTCCGCTGGAACCAACTGCTTACGAAGGACGTTCCACGCCGCAATTGTCCAACGCCCATTTCGTGTGCGATGGTACACGTGCTCAAGGCTAACCCGAGTGTGCGCACTCGTCCAGTCCAAGTATCGTGCTTCGTCACTCAAGGATGACACACTCCCATGGTAACCGTTCCAGTCGCAGATACACCGCATGCACTCGCTGTATGTCTTCTGTCGTGCTACCGTGTCCGGTACAATCTAGTATGTCAACGTGCTTCTCCGTGCACAAGGACCATATTCGTCGGCTCCGGCAAACGTTACACCGGCAGTACGACTACAGTGAGCGGCGCTATCTGGCTCTGCCCTTGCACATTGTTATTGCCCTTTTGTGTACAACAGATCTCGTTAAGACTATTGGTCCCTTATTGCAAACACTACCCTCGTGTTTATTGTCTACCATTTATTCGAATGCACTCGGCATAAAAGCCCACATGCCACTGATTTACGTTTGTTACAAATTCACACATTACTCAGCCACACTGTCATTAAGAGCATACCTCCCTGAAGAATCGCGCTGAACTACCAGTCGTAACATACAATACTCACTTTTTTCGTACGGAATCACGTAATAATGTTTGTCGATCGCATTCAAATTAATACAATGCCAAATAAAAAAATTCAAATGTTTTGCTCATTCGATTCATTATAGTACTTAAATCGAACTATTTTTAAAACTCGCCGAAATTACATAAAATGCATTGCCGCAAAATGTAGCGACAGTCGTTTGGACGGCTAAGCCCAGGCTCTAGCCGCACACACTAGCAAAAAGGCGTCACTAGCCAGCAACATGTTGGAGCGCCGCGCCGTTCGCCAATCAGCGCCTGGTAACTTAGTCACCATACCAATAAGGAACTTTCGTAGCATGCAGTAGCCAATTAGACAAGACCCGTTCCCAGAGCCTCGCGCAGCCAATCAGAGAACGGGTACGCCCACTCAAAGCAACCGGAACGCCATTTCGTCTCTGTGACCGTACAGTGAGTGCCTACCTGTGATTATTACAACAAACCAGGAAAACAAAGGTCTTGTGAGCCGATGAGGGTGGAGTGAGACGAGTATGGAGCAGCGCTGGAATGCAAGGGCGGGGGAAATTGAAGATCGCCGAGAAAACCCGCCGACCAGCGGCATCGTTCGGCACGATTCCCACATGCGAAGATTCGGGGGCGTCCCGGAACCGAACCGGGTTCGTCTTGGTGGGAAGCGAACAGTCTAACCACTACACCACCGTGGCCCCAGTGTTCTCGTTCTGCGTGTACCTATGTGACTTTCAGCGGTGACCCTATTATTTTATTGGTGTAAAGTCTTTAGAAAGGTTCGGTGCAGGACCCCTGAGAATTGTTTTACCAGACGGGTATATTTTGAGATACAGCACTTTGAAAAAGCCGTTTTTAGCCATTTCGGAGTAGTCAAAAATGGCGTTTCTAACGTGCGCGAGTGCCCTCGTCTGAACTATGCCTTCTTTTCGTAGATCAGCAAATTCGAAGTGCGTTTAATAGTTTCGTAGAAAAACGTGTATTTCAAACACTGTGCGACGCAGTTCAAGCGCCAGGTGAGCGGGTCATAGATTTCCCTACTCTGAGTTGATCATCTCCACTCAACAGCCACGCTAGCGCTAGGGACCCCCCCCCCTCCTCCCCCGGCTACAGTTCATCTGGACGAGTATAGAACCTCGATTTTGTGTGTTTCTTCGGTAGGAATTAGTTTTCCATATCCCGAGTCGCTGGGGTCTGGCTCGTAACGTTACAAAAGTCGCAAGGCAGGAGTGAAGAGAGTCGAGCAAAGCTACACGAAGAGGAAAGAAATGAAGTGGGTGGGGGCGGGGGGTTGGTAGTGCGGCGTCCAGCGGGCCGCGAGGGCGAGACTTCCGACCGGCAGCTGCTGCCGGCCGGATGTGAGGTGGATGATGCCGAGAGGCAACCTTGTTTGGGAACCGGCCGGGAAGGAGGGCGTGCGGGGCACATGGAGGTCACACAACGGGCACGCCGGCTTCTCACCCACCATACCTCCAGTCCGTCGCCCTTCCGAGCGCACCCACATTCTCCTTCCTACCACCGCTTAAGCTGGGTTTACAATAAATACATTATGCATTGAGAATTACGCACGGTAAGCGCCGATCTGCCACATGGAAAACATCTTCTGTATTTGCAGTTTATAATTTATATTTTAATTCTAAATTTCAGCCAATGGAAATAGGCTACAAACCGGCCATGTTTACCTTTGTTTCTAACCTAACCTCGTAAACCACAATAATTTTTAAACAGACTTCAAAACCGGTATTTTCTATCAGAGAAGCTTATTATTGTGTACAAATATAATCGTAAACGTGTATGCAACAACACGCCTATTTTTTTTTTATACTTCAGTTACTGTAAATAACAGTTTCCCGCCAACAACAACTGACTGCTCTGTTCTCATTGGTCGCCGCATCACAAGTTTCACTTAAGATATAAAATACATATATTTCTTTTAAACGGATAAGGAAATCCAAACAATGCACACGACCTGCTATTGGAAACCAACATAAGATACTTACCATTCTTTCAGTTCTTCTGCACACGAAAAATGCATAATTTACCGCTTAATTCTGCTATTGCAAACTCAGCTTTACAAACATACAGCTATAGTCAATTCACAGTTACTTCCAACTCTTTTAAAGCCGTGCCTAAGTTCTGCTTCCGGGGTATTCTTCTACTTCCAGGGTATTCCTCCGCCTCATGCTAACAAAGTTTGACCGAGACAAGAAAATAACACCAAAGGGACAATTCACTGCATTCGTGCGCACTCACTGTAATAATATTTTTCATAAGAACTATTTCTTATTAGGCACACCTATTTTCTCTCTGTTTTTCTTATTAATTATAAATGAAATATTTACAATTTATAGATAATGTATAAGTAAAAGTATAATTTAACCAAAACTAAGGAACTTTCATGTTACCACAAATATAAAACGCACGTGATACGTGAAATATTTAGGAAGCAACGAAACACGTCAAACACGGGGTAATTTTTTCAAAGGTTCGATTCATAAAGTTTTTGGATAGTTATCGGGGTAGAAAACTGTCGTATGTCGGACTGGAAAGTAACTCCCGTGCCTCACTTGCCTCTGCGTGAGGAAAAATCTCTGAAGATGTAATTTTAATTTTGATGATTTAAACGTTGTGCCATAATATTGAAGTTTGCCGAATGTAATTATAAACCTATTTATACACTTTGACTCAAAAGTAAATTGATCTCAGAAGAACACACATACAATTTTATCATGAAATAAACTTAATTACTGCAAAATTTTAACTTAAAAATTATTACAAATTAGTGTTAAAATTATTAATAAGGTTTTTATTGTGATTAAATATGAAATTACCGTAAACTATGGTGCATTCTGTTATAGGCTGTTCACGGTAAAGTAAGCACTTTTTAAGGACCATCAAATTTTTTCCTGCAAGCCGATTTCTATATTACCACCGATTTTAAATAAAAGCATTGCTATGTGACTAATTAACACAGTGCATACGTTTCATCACAATAAAAAATTACTATCTGTAAAAGCAACAAAATATATTTATTTGTGGTCGATGACTGTTGGGAGAGCCTTACAAATATTAATACAATTTTTTTTTTTTTTGTTACTTACAACTAGAGTAACTGTTATGATGGTCTTGCTCGACGAATGTTTTCTTGCAAAACATGCTTTCTGAAACAACAGCCTCCCTAAATTGTGTTGTCCGTAAAAACTGAGTGATTGTTAAGACAGTGTGTTTTCATGCCAAAGTTAAATAGCTGGTTACCTTGATTAGATGTCAACGGCCACTTTGCTTGCATGAAATAAAACAAACCTACAGAATATGTGCAACACTTTCAACACACTTATATTCTGTACCATATAAGAAGGCCACTTTTTGACAGCTCGGCGAAAGCAGCGCCACTGTTTAAATCTGACTACGNTATATTCTGTACCATATAAGAAGGCCACTTTTTGACAGCTCGGCGAAAGCAGCGCCACTGTTTAAATCTGACTACGTATCCTTCCGCCATCAGCTGGTCCGTTACGTCGGGGCTGTATTTTTTATTAACGCGCTGTCAGCTAATCCACTTCTCATTGTACTGTAATGCTAAACAAATTTTAAGATATTTTAAGACTGACATCTGTCTAAAAATATAAGTAGGTTATAAAAGTAAAAATATAAAATGTTAGATATTTGATAACTCTTTTTTAATTTGTCCGAGATAGTGAATTTGGGTTAAAATTTGCGAGACGGTCTGTTGTATCTATTATTACACTTTGGACGTTATAGCTAATATATTCGAGTTGGAAATATGTGACGTGGAATAACGTTAGAATTGCTTAAAAACTATTCACGCGTGTCTACGGAATCAAGGAGATGGGTTTCTAGAGAACAATATGGCGTATAATTTACGTAGACGAACGATTACCGGCCGAATATAAATTACTTATACTCCAAATCTTTGTATATGAAATATATGTTACTTTAAAAATTATGCAGAGCTCGTGGAAAAATATAACTATTGGCATATGTTTGTAAATTCGTTATATATCGCGCAGGAGAGAGGTTCATTTCTGGCTGGCGATAGCTCGCAGAATATCCGATAGATAGCGCGCAGCACGTCACGACGAAGTTTTGAGTAACTCTCTTTATGGTCAAGAGATAGCGTATTTTTTAAAGTTGATAATTCTTATGTTACGGGCTGGAAATATATTTAAAATTCGTGTCGTTTCGTCAAATTATTATAAAAAATAATTAAACAATATTATGCAATATTACTGTATGCTTTTGGAATTAATATCATGGACGTGTTGAAAGCAAGGTTTGAGAGGGATGATACGACGTGAAAAAAGCTTTCTGAAGTTAGCACAACTTCAGAAAACTTTTCCACGACGTATCGTTCTATTGTACATTTCATTTTGATCACCTAAACATAACTACATTATCATGAAGTTTAGTTTTTAACACTAACAACCATTGTTTTGTGGCCTCGTAAAATAAAATGTATAAATAAATCTACGAACTCTTTCTTATACGCGTATTTTCTGCTTTTCTGATGTGAATCGGCAGTGCACTCAGAATAGCCAACGTAATTTTAACTTTTGTTCGTTCGTGCATCAGCTGGTACAGGATTTTGTAAATGGCGCTTTGTTTGTTTCGTATAAGTCAAGTTGCCACTCACTGACTGTCAGAAAGTGGCCTTCTTATACGGTATGGACCATACCATAAGTGTTAAACTGGCTTCCAGGATTTTAAAGCCACTTCTTGCAAACTGCGTATTTGATAGTGTACCATCAAACTGAGCTTTCTCGTTAAAAGTGACAGGGAGATTGCATTGTAGTCATCAGTAATTTGTTAATTACAACATAAAAGAGTACAAGTTAGGGCTGTGACTTTTTTATGGCTTACATTTCGATTAAAACAGACTTCAATTCATTGATTTTTTAAAAAATACTTAGATACGTAAGTTATGGCAAAATATTGCAGTGTGTAACAAAACGTATGCTTTCTGCTTTCATATGCAACACAAATTGTACTTTCTTGACACTTTTGGTAGTGTGTGTACACAACATATTTAGGAAACAAGCAAACACGGCATACGTGGGGTGGATGATTTTTCAAATGTTGATTCAAAAAGTGTGAAAAAACCGCTAATAGACTATACTTTTCTGACAAGTTTGGTAGAGTATGTAGTCCCTAGTATAGGTTATTCACGATCAATTGAGCACATTTGAAAGCCCTCTCATTTGGAAAAATGATCAATAAATAAATTTTATTGTAGCCTTAGACGTTAACTTCCGAGTGCGGTGGAATATATACACTGTGTTTATTACGTACATGGCTATATTAATTAAACTAGGATAAGAAATGGCCGAAAGAAAAAAGTAACTAGGGCTTCAAAAGCGCTTACTTTACCGTGAACAGCCTATAGTACTTTGTAATGAGGCATGTATGTTGTACAGTCAGGTGCAGTGCTCCATTGTCAGCCACTTTGTGTTAGCAGACTGCAGGCAGTGTGACACTCAGCAGGCTGAGTACTGCGCGTAGCTGCAAAAGCTCGTCCTTCACACGCGGCCTTGTGCGGGGGCCGCGGTGGCGCAGCGGCTAGAGCTCTAGCCTTCCAACAAGGCAAACCGGGTTGGATTCTCGGCTGGGTCACTCCCGGATTTTCGTAATTTGGGAATTGGGTCGGACGGTGCCGCTGGCCGGTGGGTTTTCTCGGGGATCTCCAGTTTCACCCCGCCCTTGCATTCCGGCGCTATTCCATGACCACCTCGCTTCACCCTCATCAGCTCTCAAGACATCGATGTTAAAAGGACTATGTAGTAAAATAATTTATGCGAAATTGTTGTTTGTGCGTATACAGGCATCTCAGTAAATAAGTGTTCTGGGAATACGACTTTTTGCCAGAAATTGTAAAAATCAATAATATAATGCCATTTAGTTTTGCTTTTATCTTATTTATTTAGTTCTTAACGTCTTTTTATGGCAAAGTTAAGGCGGTAAGACTTATCTTATACTTAACCATTTTAAGCAAGGTTGAACTTGAGAAATTAATATACGTAACCTACGAACTTAATCCTAAGTTATAAACAAAAAAATGAATTGAAAGTTTTTGATAAACTGGAAAATGCAAAATAATAACAATAATAAAAATAATACAAATTAACACCAAAATTATGTTTACCTACTAATGAAGTAGGAATTAATGTGCAAATGAAAATCAATTATGGGTAAAACCATTTAACTAAAATGTCAAGCAACATACGATATATAATGTGTGCACAAGTATACAGTTAGCTGTGTTTTTGGAATCATGGGCGACTTTTGATTGTGTGTTAACCAGCTCTTCTCTTAAATGCCGAGAACGTTGCCGAGTTCCTAACCTCAGGTGGTAGTTTGCTCCAGTCTCGTGAAGCGGATACAACGAATGAGTTTGAGTAGAACTGTGTCTTGTGAATGTGAATACTCAGTTGGATATCGGGTCTATAGTGGGTGTAGATTTTGTGGTTATTGCACAGTGGCACTAGTAGGTCACTGAGGTATTTCGGACTAGATTTATTTACAATTTTATAAACCAGCGATATGCGGTTCAGTAATCGTCTCTCGTCAAGGCGCAGTCAGTTAAGCTTATTGTAATAACCCGATAAATGATCGTGAGCTTTAGATTAAAGATAGTTCGTAAACATGTGGTTTGTGTTTTCTGTAATTTACACGCTAAGTTATCGGTTAAGTTACTGTATACAGCATCACAATAATATATTAGGGAAAAAACAAGTGACTGAACCAGTGACACTTTCGCTTGCGTCGGAAGAAAATTTCCGCGCCTGCGAATGCCGTGAAGTACAGAAAAAGACTTCTTGCATATACTGGCAACGTGTCCGGATCAAGGCAGGTCAATATTTATGATAACGCCCGAAGCTTACATCTGTTTACTAAAATGTATAGGTGTAGTAAAAAAAAAAAAACATATCTCGAAACTGTAAAACAGAAATTATTTTTAGAGCCTTCCTTCAGAGGCAGGAGAAAAGTACAACGATGCGCCTGTAGTTAAATGTGTAGGGATCACAGCGTGCAATGAAGTCCTACTGACACAGATCTAATTTGCACAGCGCAGCGCAGCGACGAGAACGCTGCAAGCCACGTTCAGCTTCTTTCGCTGCAAGTACTTAAGCCAGCAGTGACTTTTGTTTTCCTAGCACCACCCTACACAGGCATTCGAGTGTAGTTCAGTACTAGTTTCTTACATTGTTAGTTGGAGGGAGCTCTTTCCTGAGTCCGAGGAGCGACAGGGCCACACACGCGCATCTAGCGTGCTTTCGCCGCCCCGCACAGGCTCTGAACTGGCGCGCATGTTCCCGTCGTGCTGCGTCAACCTAAGGCACTTGGAGCGGCGACACTACCATTTGATTGGCAGAAAGTCTGTATCGATATTCGAGGCACAGTCCTATGCAATAGTTTCGCAGCAGTTCGCTCACAATATTTTAAACATATAATAGTCTGAACAGTTAGTTAAAAGTTGTGTTCCNGCACAGTCCTATACAATAGTTTCGCAGCAGTTCGCTCACAATATTTTAAACATATAATAGTCTGAACAGTTAGTTAAAAGTTGTGTTCCGCCCTAGTCTACAGATTTATTTCTTTTTACATGAAATAGTTTGTTTTAAAAACGTTAGATGGACGGGTTTTTTAATGATTCTATGGTCTTTAATTCTATTCCACGCGATTTGTTTTCGGACGGGCGGTGTTGCCTTTGTGCAGGGATTTTCCCGTTTTAATAATCGCGCCTCTAATCCAGTATTTCTTCCTCCCTCCTTCCTCAATTTCTTCTCTCTTCATGCATCTTCCAGCTTGTTCAAGAACGGCTCTGTCCTTGAGGTACAACTGTTGGTTTAGAGATCATTTCGGACTCTTCCGTGTCCGTGAATCCACGTAGCCAATAGCAATCGAGTATATGGTTTACTGATATTCGTTTTCGTCGCCATTATGGTTTGCACGGCAACAAGTGCACGAATTCACCTAGGTCATTATGATTTTTTTTTTAATAAACACGCGCGCATGATTCGGTAGTAGTATTTACATAATGTTTAATGCCGTAAAAATATACAGAAATGAGGCGTTTCCATTATAAAACTTACACATGTAATTTCCAACAGCTGAGTATNGCCAATAGCAATCGAGTATATGGTTTACTGATATTCGTTTTCGTCGCCATTATGGTTTGCACGGCAACAAGTGCACGGATTCACCTAGGTCATTATGATTTTTTTTTTAATAAACACGCGCGCATGATTCGGTAGTAGTATTTACATAATGTTTAATGCCGTAAAAATATAAAGAAATGAGGCGTTTACATTATAAAACTTACACATGTAATTTCCAATAGCTGAGTATTTTTTTTGTTTTGTAAGTTGCAGAACTCTTGCGCTTCTTTGTTTTATAAAAAATTTCTAAAATTAGTCATGATTCGTCCACTCGTTCCGTTCACGTGATCTGTGTCCGTTCTCTTCCACATCCGTGTCATTGTAGATCCTGGCCTTATGGGGGACCAGACTAGAGGAAAGGCAAGTGTCCGACGCAGTCAGGTTCCCAGGCAGACAGACCCTCGTTCTATTGCGGAGCGAGCGGCGCCAGACCGCCGCCCTCGACGGACGACCCTCCCTTCTTCCGAACACGAAGGGACTGACTGGCATCTGGTTGAGGGCGGCGGGGAGACAGACGTTTCTTGCTGGTCCTTATCGTCTGGGGAGCTCACTGGACCGTGTCGCCTCTGTTGCATGGGCTGTGTCCGCCTTGGCAGTCCATTCACACTATTATAGTAAAAAATTGTTAACGCCCCAAGGCCACGTCCGGCCGGAAGGAAGCATTGCGACGGCGATGGAAAGTCGCATAAACAAGCTTCGTGTTGTGTTCTGTTTCCTCAGAATTTTTAAGCGGTGATTATAGGATTTTACAGCAATCTGTTCACAAAAGTCTCAACACTATCGCTGTAGTTTAAAACACATATTTTCACAGAAGGATAAACAGCGTAAACTGCGAATTCTTTTGCTGATTTTTGACACTTTTCAACGAACACATTTGTGTTTCAATAACAAAATTTATGAAATAGCAACAGCATATCCACTTTCACTTCTGTTCTGAAAAAAATATTTACATTAACATATTACAATTTTTCTTTTAAATTACAATAGACACAACAGCTTACAATAAGACCCACTAGGGAGACCACCTATCATCATCGAGGTCACAATCTCTTTTATCGATTTGAACTCTCAAAAAGAATTACGCTGTTATCCCTAAGGTATCTACATCGTGTAACAATAATACAATGTCAATAAAACTCGTTGCGTTAACTTCGCGATGTCCGCCGCATTAGTTTGTATTAATTCCCACTAGGTTGGTTGTCGCCTGTTCCTGCCGGAGCATTATTTCAGCAGTAACAGTTGATGGCCGTAGGACACCTGGTGCATGCCGCTGCTTACTATTCATGACGACACGCATGTAGGACGGCCACGGCGGCGGCCGTAGACGGCAACGAGCGTTCTTAATTGGCTCTGGGTTGGCCGGGTCACGGGCGGCGACGGGCCGGCCCTCTTCTCACACACCGCCGTCCCCTAGGCCTCAACTTATTCATTGCCGTCTTCTGCCTTCCCTTCCTGCCGCCGGGGTCACCACTTATTCATTGGAGGGTTGTTTTGCTCTTGTCTGGTAGGGAGGGGTCTGATACTTGTTCCTGGACTGGGCGCATGGTCGGATGGCCATGCGGGCGGTAAAATGTGAGGGCGAGTGATAGGCAGCGGCGGCAAGGTAGTGTATACTCTGTTTTGCCCCACGCTGGCACGGACGTGTGCAAGCACGGTGTGTTACATGTGCACATAGTCCGTTTCGCCATAGGTTGGCGTCTTCAACGCTAATTTTTAAATACGATGATTTATTTAAGTTATTATTATTGCTCTTAAATACGAACGTGCAAGACTGTGGCCGGGGCATTGGATAGACCGACGGCATGGTGTCATTAGCATAGGCGAATTCAGAAGGAATATGAGAAAACCTCGCCAGCTCGCGATTACAAGTTTATTCTGGCGAGTGCGTGGGCCGATGCTAGTATATACGTTATTTCATCTCTAACACTTGCCATGCTAAGGTGGTCGTGTGGTCAAGACGATCGACTGTCGACTCAAGGGCGATCGGATCTACACCGCACGCCTACTGCATTTTTGAGTTCACAAACAACTATATATAATTCCCAGCGCTCCTGGCTGCGAACTGTACAACTTCAAACACACTGGTGGCGTGTGCGAGAATCAAAGATTGCCGCCTACAGCAGCCGACTGGTGGCACGTTAATAATAATGAGCAATGTCGATTATCAGTAATACGGAAACACCGATTAGTAACGATAAAATCGATTCACTGGTATCAAAATTTCAGAATCCGCACATCCGTATTTTGTACCTAGAATTACCAATGCATTAAACATCGAACAGATTTAGCCGCAGCACGGCTATTCAGCGAACTTCTGCCAACGTGCTGATGTAAACTTCGATCATGTGGTAGACAGGTGACTGCATCATTTGTTGTGAAACACATCTATGCTGGGACAAAGTAAGTGTGTATTACGAAGCTATTATTAACTTTAAATGGATTAACCAAACTTTTGCGCGCTTGTCTTGATTCCTTAAACACCGCTGAAATGTTTCACAGACATACGAAATATATGTTATCTTACTTTCAGTTATTTCACTTAAAAAGTGTCACCCATGGCAAAGCAAACCAACGATATAAACAAACACACATTTTGTGATAAAAACAAATTAAAACCGGCACAAAACGCCACGATATTGTACCTCGATTCTGCTGCTACGATCAAATGGACAAATGAGTTGTTGGAAATAAATTCAATACGTGAATACAATGCACAAAACATCTCTCCACCAAACTGCTGATTGAGATTCTGGCATCACAACACAGCACAGAAAGCAATAGCCTAAGGCCACTCCATACATGCATGATATTTCATAACACGCGGGATCCACTCCACTGGTAGAAAGGAGACACTAAAACCATGTTTAAAATGTCGTATACACCCTTGGTTTATTTGACGTTGTTTCCTAGTTTTAGTCCTGTTATACAAACAGGTGTTCAAAATGACTACCTTGTCGTTCAAAAATCTCAGGTGCTTGTCGGATAGTTGGCAGCCTTCTTGGATAAACTGATGAAGTGTTTCGACTTTGAGAACGGGCGTTGAATAGACAATTGTTTTCAAGTGGCCCCACAAATAAAAATCCAATGGGTTTAAGACTGGAGAACGTGCAGGCCAGCTAATACTTCCTGCACTACCTATCCATTTGTTCGGTAATTTTTCTTTCAAGAGGGCTGCCAACTTTCCGACAGCCTACGATACGACGACTGCAGGCGTGCATTAAAGGTCAAAGTGGTCGTTTTGAGCACATCCTGTAACGATAAGCAATATCACATATTGCAGAACAAACAAGAGATGTAACTCGGTAACAAGGTCAAATAAAGCACATGTTCACATGAACTTTCTTAATTTGTATTGTTCTCTTGTCGAGCGATGAAGTGGGTCCCCCGTATTGAAACTTCCTGCATATGCTCGAAGGATGTAGTGCAGCTTGACATGGCAAAGCGCTTACAGCGCGGCTTTCAGCGCGACATACAAAGGCGCTTGTCGCGCCGTGGGTTCGCATCCTGTACGACGAAACTGCGCTACTCAAGGTCTCACGTGCTACATCTCCGCCCGACACCTGAAGCCAGCACACACTACAGGTATCCTTACAATCTTGAGTTTATTTAAATCTCTTCACAACAGCGGTGTCCAGCCGGTTTTTTTTTTGGAAAAGGGATCTTTGCGGACTTGTCCGCGGGCCGCAAGCGTCAAAATCATAAAAACACACATAGATGAAAAATAATAGGTACGATACAGTTTTTTTATTAATACAATGCAACATTCCATTCCATTAAATATATTAATTATAAAAAATTCCGAACAAATTAAAAATAATAGAATCTTTCTTTTGATACAGGGAATATTGTTTATACAGAATGTATCTAACTTCGACAGACAAACTTACGCTGCAAGTTAGTTACGAGAAAAGAAGTTGAAAACATATACAACTTATGGTCTAAATTGAATCCTATGGGCGATACACATCTTTGAAGATGTACCAGAATATTTTAAATATTGGCGGTAAATGGATAAATTTTGTTATTTGTGTGTAAAAGTTGGCGTTTGGCAAGAATTGTGATGTATACTTGTCCTAGCCAAAATATTAAGTATTAACTTTACTGTGTAACTATTATTCGCACCCTCCGATGGTGTTGACGAAAGTACACAGTAGAAATACAAATGTTCTTGGCCCTGAGAGTTCATAAAAATCGTATTTTAATGAGAAAAAAATGTTATGAATTTCAGAGCGAAATAAACATAGCTGTAATGAAAAGGAATTTTTCTATTCACTTAGGGGCCGCGGTGGTGTGGTGGTTAGACTTCTCGTCTCCCACCTAGGCGAACCGGGTTTGATTCCCGGCGGGGTCGCTCCCAGATTTTCGCACGTGGGAGTCGTACTGGACGATGTCGCTGGTTGGCGGGTTTTCTCGGGGATCTCCCGTCTCCCCTCCCCTTGCATTCCGGCTCTGCTCACCTCACTTCACTCTTATCAGCTCTCAGTACCTCTTCACTCGATTCAGTAACCACATTTAAATAAAGCAATTGTGTAAGCCAAGGCTTTGCTAAATCCAGTTTTACAATCGAATATTAAACCGTATTTAGTTAAATATTTACTCTAGTGCCAGAAAAAATACGTTCTTTATGTAAGTTCTAACAAGTTACAAGTACAAAGATTTTACACGATGATATGTATTTTGGGAAAATTGCAAATATCTCATTTTGTTTACATGCAAAACGCAGAAAACCCGGTACACATGCAACACTGATGCTACCTGGCGGCGAAAATTGTTAGTTGCCGAAATATTAGCATTGAGCTTCTCAACCTGGGTCTGAAATACTTCAATTGCAGTATTTATTTAAAAACATGGTTAAAGGATAAAAATGGTTGTAAGTAAAAAGCGCTCANAATTCAGTTACTGGGTCAACTACTTCCTTTAACGTGAACAGCACATACTAAATAATACAGACGTGAATGGTGGCGTGTATTGCGAAACCCAGCCACACACGCCAGCAATATGGCGGAACGTCGTTCACCAATCAGCTCCTGGAGACCAACTTGCAAGACGGTAGCCCGACCAATAGGGAGTATTCCATAGCGTACAATAGCCAATCAGGCACGAGGCTCGTTTCCACAGCTTCGCGCNTCACTTTCAGTGCTACATAGCCAACCTTATTTGCCTAATTTAAAAAGGACCATAATTCAGTTACTGGGTCAACTACTTCCTTTAACGTGAACAGCACATACTAAATAATACAGACGTGAATGGTGGCGTGTATTGCGAAACCCAGCCACACACACCAGCAATATGGCGGAACGTCGTTCACCAATCAGCTCCTGGAGACCAACTTGCAAGACGGCAGCCCGACCAATAGGGAGTATTCCATAGCGTACAATAGCCAATCAGGCACGAGGCTCGTTTCCACAGCTTCGCGCGGCCAAAGAGCGAGCAGCAAGTTCGCCTACATCAAAGGAACCGCCACGCTATTTAGATTCTGTATACTTATCTATTCTGTACCATCAGAGTGAAAACAGGTTGCCAAACGGCGCCACGCACGCTGCTCGGAATGAGAGGAGTTTCTAAGCGGTGTGCAGCCAGCCATTAAATTGCTTTGTTAATTTACCGAGTTAAAGGTGAAGAAGAGAGTGATAATGGTTACCCTGTAAAGTAATTTGTAATTCAACTGCGCCTTTTTTTTTTTTAACGTGGCCACCCATGTGACTTACCACCACACTTACAACTGTAACCTTTCTGGGAAATATAGGGGTATAAGTTATCCTTCCTTTACCTTTACCGATTTTCCTCGTGCTTTTATTTTGGCCTATGACTTCCTGTTGTCGGACAACATTATTTTCTTTCTTTACACCCCCCCCCCCGGTTTATTACACGCATTTTACCACGAAAGTGGATTGTCATTTCTATATGTTTTCACCCTTTAGTGATTGCCCTTGGTGCTTGGAGTATGGAAGAGGCGCGGTTGACCTGCCATCCACCACCGTCCCCCACACAAGAGGATTATAATTCTATATACTATGCCTTCTATAGTGACACTAAGTACTACTAATGTATTTGTGCACTACGTTACAACTCCTTTCATCGGTGTTGGCTAAGTAATCAAATAAGGGGGAAGGGGGGATATACTACCTTACTCGATCCCTCTCCCCCCAAACCCGGTCCGACCATTCGGAGTCAACGTCCTTCTGTCTCAAGTACCGTTTTCGCGCCGAGTCGCCTTTAACCAGGTTCGTTTCCCTTCTTCAATTGCTCCTTTAGTATCTTTTTCCGTATTTATTTCTCAAATTTCGTTATCCTTGATATTCGCCGGGCCGCAATTACCGACTGATTTTTTTTTATGGGCCGGAGGTATTGGGACATCAGCCCCCCCCCTCTTTTTACAATTTAACCAGTTGCGTACTGATTGTACCTTAATCAAGTTTATTCTTGTGTTTCATCGGGAAACTCCCAGTTTTTGTAGTGGGCCCGCTTCCACTACTACGCTTCTATAGCAGTTTTACTGTGTCACACTTAATCACTCAAACTCGATTAATCAAATCAGGATACGCTCTTACAATAGTTGCGGTGATTACAAAACTGATCGCTGAGTAGACTTTGACCGCCACCACTTATAGCCAGTAATTAGACGACGAACACGCCGCCATCGTGTTTAAGAATTACTCACTATTTTTCGGTGACGCCTGGTTAAGAGAAACGGTTAATAAAAGTTACATGTAAAAATTATATTTTTTCCAAAATTATATATTTTTTGACAGCGAAAACGATTAAAACGACAGTTCAAAACATAAAAATTCCCCGTAACGAAGTTTTGAAGTAGAAGGACCTACTGCAAACCTTTATCTACTAATACGTCATAACGATTTAGTCACCGTTCTTAAGTCCCATTTAAGGCGTGTTACCGACGCTGGTGAAATCAGTAGAGGTGATAAGGCATTTGGTGCGCGTGTCTGTGTCGCCTTTAAGTGGTTCCGCGCTCCTATATGTCACCAACACACCAAATACATCTAACAACCAGCAGGTAAAGTTCGTAAGTTATGCAGTTAGTTTCCCTGTTAACTTTTCCGGCGCATTAAATAGGCAACGGTAAATAAAAACCAGCAAATAAAATAAACACAATACGGCTGGGTGGTCAACTTAATTTCTCTCCCGGCAGAATACACGCGTATCATCTGTTCGCGGTTCCTTAAACTGCAAGTAACGAACGTTTCCTTTACAAGTAACACAGTGAAATAAAACGTAATAACTTTTACAGGTTAACTACTTCGCAGTAGCCACTTCTAACATACCTCTTTTCTCACTGTTTTTAATTCACACTAACTGTGAAATAAATATCATAATGTAGAAACACAATTAGTTGAACATTGAAGTAAGGTACAAAAAATATTATCGAAAGTATAAACCGATTCTGATATGTAATTTGTTTTGGGAACAACCAAATGTGTCATACATGAGGTGATTTTTCAAAGGTATGATTAAAAAAGTGTAAATATACCGTGAACAGACTATAGACACGTTTTTATTTCCAATATGCCCCTGTTTCTACTCGGTGTCATTCAGGTATGAATAGCTACCTGCAACCAGATACTACACAGTCGCAGTGGGAATGGAGTCATGGGTGTAGAGAGTGACAACCCCAAGCGTAAACAAGGACTCGCAAAGTCCCACGATACGAATCGCACGGCAAGACAATGTAAACATTGGATTTCATGAGCGTGCGCTGAGCTATGACCCTGCGGTTATTAACCTGCTGTCTCCGCGCACGCACTTTCATCTCAACAGCTATAATAACAATCATCAGTTCTCTACTTGTGGCAAAATTAGGGTTTTAGACTCATCGTATGTACGTCCGTATGTACGTACCAAAGATCAATACTTTCACAAAAAATTCAGTACTTAAAGTTTCGAAAACATAAATTTGATACGAAATATCGATACTTGTAGTGTCAGAGTGCACAAACGAGAACTTAGTCCCCACTGTATCGGCTGTGTACAGGCGTTAAGAATATGAAATAATATACCCTTTATAAATGAATCAACAAAACGGATCGCATGAGTACACTGAAAAAAAAAAAGATTTGTTAATGGCTACAAAAACACATTGTGGTGCCCAATAACATGTAGATTTAATAGTACGAAAGCTATTTAGTGCTCACCAACATATTTGTTTATTGTAAAAACGTTGGCTGCCACGAAATATTTAGTTGGCATCAACAGCATTCATGCTATCCACAGTAAGACATTTTGTTGCGACTGGAAAACTACATACGTTATATTCTGCTCATGCGCTATGGCGTATTCGAACTGGGCGTATTCTAAGTGGCCACCTCCTGTCTGTCTGGCCACGACGCCATATTTGTTTGTGTTCAGTTCTTTGCATCAGGTTACGATCTAATTCATGAACGATATTATTATTAAGTACTTATGAACGGATTATATCATTCCTTCATTTGCAAGGAAGTAAATGTTTCACGTAAATTATTTCAGAAAATTAACTTTCCATGAGGTGAAGTGTGCAAGGCTTGTCGCATGTGCCACTTATTAGATTTGTGTCCTATACATGCTGAAGACAATGCTTTAATGTCGACCTCGCAGCTGAGAGGTCCGGAGTTCGTATTCCACGCACGACGACTTTGAATTAAGTGTTTAATTGTAGTTAGACCATACCTAAATACAAAAGCCCACAACCCGCAAAACACCTTGGTGAACCATACTAACCAGAATTGCTGCTATCATCGTAACATTTTCGCTGCGACTAACGAATATATTATTCCCCACAAACACACTGAATTTTTTGGTGACCACAAACGTCATTTTGTAGTTTCCACTAAATACTGGATTTACAAAAAAGAATTTGTTGCCACCAAAAAGTTTTTTGACATAGGCCCATCTATATTGACAAAAGAATTTTGTGGTCACCAATAAATTTTTTTTGGTCTCCAAAAAACTGTTTTTCAGTGTAAGAAAGGTTACAGAATGTAGAACTACAAGCAAGAACTTTGATAATGACCCCGACTTAATCGCGAGCCTGGATTACACATCCATTGTAAACAACAAGATGCAATTTCATTTTAAGAACAATGTGAATACCACTTTTGCAAGCGCCATCTCGATCGTTTCTAAGGACTCGAGGTTGGTTCAGTTGGTGAGCTACTGGCCTTCCCACCCGGGGTCCGAGGTTCAATCCATTGTCCACGGGCGGGACATTTACGGTTGAGGAGGGGAGGGGTTATCGTGAGGGGAGTGTGGACGACAATCCATATTGTGGAGGTTTTCTCAAGGCTGTCTCGTTTCTCCACCGCTACTCCATCTTCGCCCCATTTCAACCTCATTGGCGTCCAAAACCTCGCTGTTAAGGCTCGGTCTCATCTGCCATGTTTAATTACCAATTTACGTCCCATAATTTTATTTTCAATTAAGTATCTAAGTATCTCTTACTATAGCGCGTTTAAATTTTACAAATACCTTCAAATACTGTGGTCAAATTTTATCCACTCGTTGCCTGGTATTCTGCATTTCACATAAGTACATTAAATTTTGACCGACGAGGTGGACAACGTACACAGTATGTAAAAAGCTCTCGTCTCCAAAGTATTGTATCAGTNATCCACTCGTTGCCTGGTATTCTGCATTTCACACAAGTACATTAAATTTTGACCGACGAGGTGGACAACGTACACAGTATGTAAAAAGCTCTCGTCTCCAAAGTATTGTATCAGTTGATTAGGTATTGTGGGATGTATGTTGTTATGTTGGCGATAGTTTAGATTACTAATGGAAGAAATTTGTACTCAGAACTAAAAGTTATAATTCAAAACTTTAATTATAATTACAACATTTATGGTTTAAATTATGTTTTTAAAGTAATTAATAATTTTTTGACTCCTAGCCAATTGGCTTGGAAAGCATGTTTGCCAATTATGACGGAGCATGCAGACACTCACGATCAGTGAAACGTTTACAGGTCGGTGAACGCTATTGTGCATGTAATATCTTTCGTGTGGTTTATATTATATATATATATATATAGAGAGAGAGAGAGAGAGAGAGAGATAGAGGGAGGGAGAGGGAGAGAGAGAGAGAGAGCTTGTTGTTTGATGATTACATATGTGTCACGCAGTTGCTAATTGCAATAGTTTCCTTTGTAAAAACTTTTTCATCTGTACAACTTGGTTGGTATTTGTTATTACGGCTGCAACAAAACAGAAGATTTTTGTATTTGACATGAAATTATTTAAAAAATATACAGTGAAAAATTTTTTTAATCGAAGAAACTATCATCACATACAATGCGTACGAGTTGAACAATATTTGGTACAATTATAAAATAGTGTTTTTTTTTGGTGGCCCGACAACCTTCAAGCGCCGACCAAACCTCTCAGCTCAACTAAATTATGATTTACTAATATTGCGTCTTAGACGAATTAATTGAGAGGAGGGAGGAGCGGGAGGGTGGACGCAAGGCCTGGCCTTGGCTGCGCTATTGCGCTCCAAACAGAGTAATGTACAGAGCGCCGAGGTATTATAGCGTGGGCTTGCCCCCGCACTCGCTGAACCCGCTGGCGGTTACTGTACTCCTCACTCGTTCTCCGCCCACGCCGCATGCACCTCGGTAGTGCCTCACGTGCCGCGCATCCCTCCCTCACTTCACGATATTTCCATTTCGGTGCCTCACGACCTGGCGAGCAGGACAAGGCCACATGGGGCCGCAGTGGCTGGGCGATTAGACTGCTCGTCTCCAACCAAGGCGAACCAGGTTTAATCCCCGGCCGGGCCACTCCCGGATATTCGCGAGTGGGAATAGTGCCGGGCGATGCCACTGGTCGGCGGGTTTTCTCGGGGATCTCCAGTTTCCCCCCGGCCTTGCATTCCGGCGCTGCTCCATTTTCACCTCATTTAACCCTCATGGGCACTCAAGACCTCGTTGTTAAGAGTCGCCCAAATCTCTTCACTCAACTCAACAGCACAAGGCCACAGAGTACCGAACAATACAGAGGTGGAGCAGCTGCTTGTACTGCGAACTCCAGCCGTACACGCCAGCAAAATGTCGCCGGGACACCGTTCGCCATTCAGCGCCTGGTAACCTCGTCAGCCGGCAGCCCAGGTGACAGGGAACGTTTCGCAGCATGCAGCAGCCAGTCGGACGCAAGGCCCGTCCCCAGATCCTCGTGTAGCCAATCGGAGAACGGGTACGGCCACATCAAAGGAACCGCCACGCCTATTTCGTGTGTTTGTACTTATCTACTCTGTGACAAGACCAACTGCAGGACTACGACCATCGGTAGGTAGAGGACGAAGGAGGCATGTCCCCTATAATAACTGATGAGAGAGGAGGGGGAGGGGGATCATAAGCCCTCTTACCCCCCCCCCC
>NQII01001072.1:417421-536621 GCA_002778355.1 Clitarchus hookeri | reverse complement strand
CCCCCCCCTACGAACACCAGAGGTGAACGGACGTGTTAAGGTTTGGCTCCCCACCATAGTTCAAGGCGTTGGTTCGGTGCGCTGCTACCAAATATAGCGCATAAGGTGTCCCTAACATGGTTGAAGCCGCACACTAAACGACCTACATTAACAGCATCAAGACAGAAACATGCTCTGGTCGCTGAACACAACTCCTCGCCACTCGTCCTTCCAGGTTCTCCTTACCTGATAACACTGTAGGCGGGCTGTAAAGTGGTGAGACGTGGATGTCAGCCTAGCGGCGTCAGTGATCGAAGCCGAGCTTTAAAACTAACTGTTGTCAGTGTTCCTAACCGATAACTAGGATCGATTACAGGATCTTCCTAGGGGAGACCTCTTGCTTACGACACGCTGTTCACACGACGAAGACCTCTACGACGGTGGGCGAAAATATATATCAAGTTCCTACAAGTCTTTAACTGTGTCGTCTATAAGTAGCATCGTAACTGTAACACTTGCGCCTCATCGAATTTGCGAGGTTGCTATTACTTATGCTACTGTTTCTTGATTATTGGCCAATTAGTGGAAAGAGCTGCTCGAAGAAACAAACATTTTAGGATTGTAAGTACTGCATTATTTCATAGAAAAATTTTGTTAAGACTACATAAACCCCTACCGGAATGTCTGAATCATTATTTTAAAACACCATAACGTGAACGAAGCACAGTATATTAAAATTTTACCACAGGTCCTAATCTGTTACAACAAATATGACACTCTAGTGTTCTTTTAATTAATAGAGTTGCAAAACTGTATTTCTATATCAATCAAATAACAGCCAAAATTTAAAATTATGGATTTTTTTTTTAATTTATATATATAAATCACACCTAAGTAACGAAGCAAAGTGATGAGACAGCGGCAAGAAAGTGTTTGGTACGTCGNTAATGGATTTTTTTTTAAATTTATATATATAAATCACACCTAAGTAACGAAGCAAAGTGATGAGACAGCGGCAAGAAAGTGTTTGCTACGTCGTTTTTTCTATTTCGCTGTTTTTTGGAAGGTCTTACTGCAAAGGCTGGTAGTGGCCTCACTTAAATTTATTTCTCCGTACGTCTCATAACTTNCGTTTTTCCTATTTCGCTGTTTTTTGGAAGGTCTTACTGCAAAGGCTGGTAGTGGCCTCACTTAAATTTATTTCTCCGTACGTCTCATAACTTGCCAGAACCTAATTACACGTATGTTCAGAATATTAATGTGTGCAGTATTACATGTTGGAAAGATTTTGCTGTGAGTGCAGTTGTTCAATTCTAACACGACTGTTACTCAAGTGCCTGTACTATGATTGATTAAAACATTAATTTGGACATCCGTTATTGCAATACTTTGTTGTGAGCTGCCGAAAATTCACAATATGAAGAATAAACTTAGACACAAAAACAATTAAAAAATAAAAAACAAGTCGTGTCGGCAAAAAAAAATTCCATATAAGTATACATACATGTACCGTTTTCCCCGTATTTGAAGGCCAAGAGTTTCTACATATCTGCTAATAAAAATTAAACTATTTTTCTAGCTGACACCAGTCCTCTTAAGAACTGAATTATGTCACTAACGATAGCTCGCTAAAAGTAGGGGGATCATGGGGACTTTAGCACATCGGGACCTGGGACCGGAGCGTCGGAGCTGTTCATGCTCTGTCATTCCGGTCGGCCGGCGGCCATAATGGATCCAGGTGACCTTGACCTTGGTCCCCGTAACCTTTGACCTTGAAAATCCAGAAAATCTAAAAAAAATCTAAAAACTTTATATAAAAATATTTAAAAAATAATTTTAAAAAACTTAAATTTCTTGAGGTTCCTCACACACCCTCCACCCATACTCATTTCACCATCTTGATAGGTGAGGTCCACCACCATCTTGGTAGGCATCACAACCACCATCCGCCATCGTGGTAAGTGCAGTCGTCCACTATTTTGGTCGGTGCAGTCCGCCATATTGGTTGGTGCAGCCGTTCGACAAGCAGCTGTCGCTTGCAAATGTTGTGTGCAGAACAAAATTATCGTGTTGGGGCGTGCGTCATCGGAACCCACCTACACCTTACGGAGATAATCATTATGGCACAAAAAAACTCTTAAAACATTTTTTTTAAAATCTCCGTAATATGTGGTCCTCGGCCCCAACTTCCGAGGAACCGCTCACATGGACTGATAACAGCCATATGGGCGGTAAGAGGGAGGGAGTCGACGCAAGTTCACAAGATATATAGGTGGAAACATACACCTGGAGGATGAGCAGTGGGTCCTACACCTGGCTGAAGTTGCTAATGTTTACTGGTGAAAGGGGTACATGGAGGTATGACCGCGAGGTTTTATGTAACACGTATGTTGCTACATAAGCACGTAGATTTATGACGGAGAGCTCAGTTTACTGGCAGATGTCGTAGAGAGCAGATCGTATCTATAAGTTACTCTACTTGGAATACTCCATGGACAGCCTTCAAGCAGCGTCATCGACTACAACTATGTCTTCAGCTGTTCCAGTTAGTTCCTTCACCTGTGACTGCAGCACCCACACCACCGGCAGAGCCATCTGGTTATTTTGCTGTACCATCTTCAACAGTGCTCACCCCATCGGCTGAACCATCCTCGCTAGAGAAAACTAATCTCTGCAGCTACTGCGAAAAAGTATTTTCGCACCAACACATTGCACGTCGTCAGGAAATTCATGGATGTATTAAGAATTCAAACCAGATAAGGTATATTTACTTAAAATGTGGGTTGATATTCTACCGTAATGACCTTTTCTGCTAACATTTAAGGTCGTGTAAAGTTAAACTGCGGGGCTCGTCGACTCCTCAGTGCCAGTTCTGTAAAAAAAAAAAATCCTACAAACATCATAATTTCTGTGATGAACTGCAATAACCATCGTTTCTCTCTTCCTTTCCCGCCTGCATCATCTACGTATGCACCAACCTCAGTTACTGTACCTTTCGGCGAGCCAAAACCTCCCGGGACCAGCACTGTACTACCCGCATATCGGTGTCGCTTTTGCTGCACTGAGTTTGCATTGAAACTCACCCTGCATTTCCATGAAGTTCATTAGTGTACGAAAGCTTGGTTTCGTTTATAATCGAGGTCAGTTGATGGGAAGACTATAAATATAAAAAAAACCATGCGAATGACGTAGTTGTAGATTTTACCGAATAAAACATGTTTTGGAAATAATTGCGTGTTTCATTTATTCTTTTTTTGTAAAACAAATTTGAAATTTAAAATACAAAATGCATTTAAGGACAAAATAATTGTATAAGGTGCAATTGTACTTTAATTGACATTAAAATGAAAAATTACTTTTTATAATAAGTCTTAAAGTTTTTAATAATAAAAAAATATATTTAATAAACTATGAAAGGAGTCTAAGTCCCGCATCATACATGTAGGTATACTGTTGATTGATAAAATATTGTTTTGAAAAGGAATGAAACATTACATATTTTCCTATGCATAAGTGCCGACCGCTCGCCTGGTGGCTGAATCGTGACGTTAACGCCACCTATGTGTTGAAAATAGAATACGGCATGGAGGGCGCCGACAGCGCAACCTATGCTTTAAAAATATAAACAAATATGGCTGCCGCCTGGTGGCGATATCGATTACACAGACCAACAAAAAAATATTTTGTGAAAACATTTTAAATAAATGCAGCTGAATCTTATGTATTTTTGGGTACTGAAACCGAATATGGCATCAGTTTTTTTGTATCACCCACAGTTCTCTCACAATATGCATTCGTATTTAAAAATGCAATGTATGCGATTGTAGTAAAAAAAAATTCATTACATACATTTTAAGTGTTTAGGTTTTGGTATTTCCTTTCTCTCTTCTCTTTGAAGCTTTCTCCGATGTGATGTATTTTGTTGTTCTCGGTGAAGTGACCAGCAGTAATCACCCATCATGCTGACATTCCACCGTCCCTGGTAACGTTTCTCCATCACTTTGATGTCCTGGTGAAACCGCTCCCCCTGCTCTTCCCTCACATCACCCAAGTTGTCAGGGAAAAAGTCAAGGTGGTTGTGTAAGAAGTGGACTTCAAGGCTAATCAGGCATCCCAGATTTTTAACTTGTCTATCATATTAGCTACGATAAGCTCATAGTTTGGGTCTTTAAAGTTGCCCAAAAACTTAGTCACAATTTGCTTAAATGATATCCAAGCCTCCTTTTCCATTATAGTGATTTTTGTTTTAAAGTTGGAATCGAACATCATTTTAAGAATGTCAGGCCCAACGAAAACCCCTTCTTTCAGTTTGGCTCCTAATAATTGAGGAAATTTTTCACATAAATACTTAAAACATTCACCATCTTTAGGCAAGACTTTTACAAACTGTTTCATTAAACCTAATTTAATGTGAAGAGGTGGTAGAAGCATTTTTTTTGGATCTATTAAAGTTTTATGCAAAATGTTCTTCTTAGGTTTTTCTTGCAGGCCAATGTTTTGTGGACCAGTGTCGATCCCTTACTCTGCTGTCCCACTCACATATAAAACATGGAAATTTAGTAAATCCTTTTTGTTGGCCTAGGAGCATGTAAACAACTTTCAAATCTCCACTCATCATCCAATCGTGAGCAGGATAGTTAATTTCCTTTAAAATAATTTCTAGATTTTCGTAAGTTTCCTTTATATGGACTGAATGAGCCACGGGCAGTGAAGCGTAAGTATTACCATTGTGTAAAAGAACAGCTTTTAAGCTAGTTTTTGATGAGTCTATAAAAGCCTCCATTCTTCATTGTTGTACTCAATTCCAAATTCATTCATTAGACCACCAATATCATGGCAGTACACCAAATCCTGTTTTTGCTTAAAAAAAAAAATAGCTAACTGTTGATCTCTTGTTCTATATTGATAAATAAATGCTCCAGGTACCAACAAATGTTTTTCTTTTAGCCTAGAGCCAAGCAATTCAGCTTTCTCTTTAGTCAAACCCAAATCTCTTACCAAATCATTTAACTCAGCCTGTGTAAACAACTGAGGTTCAAAATTTTCTGGAGAACATTGGAACTCATCATCATCCGGTTTACCTTCATCAGATTCAGTGTCACTGGACTGATCAAGTAAAACATCATCAATAGCCTGTGGTGGCTCAGAGACAGGAAGTCCCGGACCATGACCGACTGGCCGAATAGCTGAAGGAAGATTAGGGTAGACAATTACTTTCTTATTTTTGGAGTTATATCCAGTAACATCAATGCTACAAAAATAACAATCGTCTGAATGATTTTTTGGTTCTCTCCATATCATGGGTACTGCAAATCTAAAAGCTTTTTTTATTTCTTTTTTTGACCATTTTCTAAGGTCTTCAACACAAACATAGCATACCTTGTGTGGAGCCCAAGGTTTTTCTTGATCACCGAGTTTTATTCCAAAATATACCAAGTACACTTTTTTTACAAACTCTGTAATGTTTCTTTGATGTTTTTTAATTACAAACTCACCACATATATAACAAAAACTGTTAGGAAAGTTTTTACAACCACGGTTAGCCATACTTAGAGCACATGGGCTAAAAGCTGAAAAGTGAGGTTGTGTTGACTGAAAGAAAACAAACAGTCGTACCACCACTGCCAACCTAATTTAATTTAGATTTACTGTATGTTTTAGTATATTAATAATGTATATCAAGTATAAAATGCACAGATATTAGATAAAAAATTAATTTCTCACATTTCGTATATTCAAATGTGATAAAATTGTGGGTGTTAAAACTTTTTTATTATTATTATTTTCGGACTCAGCACACCAAAAAACATAAGAATCCGGCAAAATCATTAAAAAAGTTTTTCTATCGTAGGCTTGTGTTATTAATACACAAGGGCCACCTAGGTGTGAAAACATACGAAAACCAAGATGGCATCCTCCAGTAATGTATAAACAAATGACAAACAAAAACCAATATTTCGACACACGATATAATGAGTATAGATGAAGGGTGGTGGGGGTCAGGGTGACCTCCGGGAAGGAATTTTTTAAAAATAAATTTTGCTAGCAATTTTTTAATAATACATTTTAAAATATTTTTTGAGGTTTTAAGGCTAAAAGTCACGGGGATAAAGGTAAAAGGTCACCCGTGTCAAGGTCACCTGGATCCCTTATGGCCGCCGGCCGACCGGTATGACAGAGCACGAACAGCTCCGACGCTCCGGTCCCAGGTCCCGATGTGCCAAAGTCCCTATAATCCCTCTACTGCTAAACGTTAATCATTATATCAAACCTTTCAACACAAGCTAATTATCTCCCATTAGTTTATAAAATACATGCTTACGAGAGTCTTCGATCGTACGAATTGCTAGATCGATTATAAAACAAATATTTAACTATACATATATCTTTACAATTGTTATACAAAATTAGAAATGAGGGTATTTTGCGATGTACTGTCATATGATGTTAATTAAAGTTAAACTGATTACTACTTTCTATATTACGGAGCTTGCAACAATTTACTGCACCGCCAGGGTTTCAACTCACCGAGTTTGAAGTATAAAATCTTGTTATCTGAACCAATGAAAACCAGTAAAAAATAATTTGAAAAAAATAATTTGAAAGCATTAATGTCGCAGACAGTAGGCTAATTTCAGCTTCTTCTTTGGCAGTTTTCGTAAGGTTTAAAATAAATATGATAGTTATGGTGAAAACGAAAAGGTAGTTTTTATGAAATTGGCGGTTTATGTCAAAAGTCATAAATCAAGTTTGCATTAAATCACCTTAATTTACCGTAAGCGGGTGTCACTTTGTGAAATGGTATGTGACTTGACAAGTCTCTCGCGCTATCACTCAAATTTCCTTCATTTCACAGAAGGGATTTCAAATGTTCAGTGGTTAAATTAGCTTCGCTGAATATCTCATCGGACATGCTGACAAAGAGTGTGGAACGAGTTTGATTACCGCGTAGATGTCGTTCGGGCCGCTCGTGTTGGTCACACTGAACATTTATGAAGATATGGTAAACAAACGTCACGGTTCCAAGGTTCATTTGATTGGTCAACCAAGGTTCTAGGTTGTTTGGTTTTGATATTATAAACCTTCAAAGTTGGGGTATTCTTTTATACTCAGCCTGTAGAGCAAACAAAAACCAAACTCTACAAACATTTTTTGTACTCGAATTTTATTCACCATTTACCAACTACGGAAGTCTGAGTCGGTTAGACAGATAAAAAAAAGCAAACTTTTTTAAAAATCAAATCTAGATATTTTTTGTCGATTACTGTAAAACCAGCTGCATCACTTTTTTTTTTTTTTTTTTTTTTTCAACGAGGAAGCTAAATTAAAATGAGCAAACCATCCCGCCTCAAGCAAACAAATCTTATCCAAGTGTATAAAATCACACCAAAGGGACAACGCACACCACTCGTGTGCACTCAGTGTAATAATATTTTGCCTGCGAACTATTTATTACTAGGCATTACCAACACACCTATTTTATCTGTACATTTTATTCGTCTTAGTTTTAAAATAAATACTATAATATGTATAAAATATATGTAGAAAACAAAAGAATTCAACCAAAAATAAGATATTTTAATGTTAACAGAAGTATAAAAAGGCTTGTGATACGTAGCATGTTTAGGAAACAACCAAACACGTAATACATAATTTGATATTTCAAAAGTTGGATTTTAAAAAATGTGAATATACCGCGAGTAGACTATATTGACATTTCTTACAGCAATTCGTGAGCGAATGTTGAGCACACGCTCGGTAGACGAACAAGCATTGTACGTCATCTCTAGTTTAACGATATTTTGCATTAGCACTTATCGTTGCTAGACATTACCAACGCACCTATCTTCCCTCTGGTTTTATTCATGTTTATTATAAATTAATTATTATAATTTAACAAATAATAATACCGCTTTTATGTTAAAACAAGTACAGCATGCTTCTTATNATTATAAATTAATTATTATAATTTAACAAATAATAATACCGCTTTTATGTTAAAACAAGTACAGCATGCTTCTTATACATGACATATTTACGAAACAACAAAAAAAAAAAAACGTCGTAAATTGGGTGAATTTTCAAAGGTTTGATTTAAAAACGTGCGGAGAAAGCGCGAATAGACTATACGCATTGTCTTACTCACATTTTCAATTCGCCACGAGGTCGCACGGTGCAGCACNTGAGAAAGCGCGAATAGACTATACGCATTGTCTTACTCACATTTTCAATTCGCCACGAGGTCGCACGGTGCAGCACAGGTAAGTGTCCCTTGTTCACGGAACCCGCGACGTCATCATCAGACGGCAGACGGGCTGAGCGTACGGGGAGCGAGGCACTTCTCCTGTACTGGCTGTGAAACCTTGAACAGGACTCGGGTAGCTGATAAGTTGAGACAGGGAAAATTCGCGAGTTCAATCAACTGCAGCCTAGACACTACTACAGTCTTATGTACAAATAGGCCGACATAAACTGCACATTGGTTGTCTGCCGTCACAGTGGAAGGCGACGATTGGGGGTCGTAAGAAGTCCTTCACAGTTTATGGCGCACCCGGTTACCGATAATTTATATAAACGCATATGTTTTGCATTCTAGCTTGTCCCTGAATGAATCCGCGAATTCTTCAGGTCTCTACTGATAAGGCACAACGGCAAACACCAACTCTTGAAGGAATCTCAGCGAGCGACTCCCCACACTCCAACTGTTGGACTTCTCCCACTAACGTACTGTTGGACTTCTCCCACTAACGTACTCGGAAATAATGTCAAGTGGACACGACACGGGCTTGAGGTCAGCTGTGCTTGAGCGGGATTTATAAAATGACTGTTAAACCAACGGAAAATAATAAACGGGAGGGGGTCAGCCACAAAAAAAAACCCTAACTGTCTGACGTGGTTCGAGACACGCTATCCTGAACGTGATGATGATAAACACTGATAAAAAAAAGTTCTTGTTTATGAATTNAACCCTAACTGTCTGACGTGGTTCGAGACACGCTATCCTGAACGTGATGATGATAAACACTGATAAAAAAAAGTTCTTGTTTATGAATTGCCGCTACACATACACGTTCAACAGAGATAAGCGCGAAACAATGACATGGCGAGTACAACTGGAGAAGAGGCTGTGATGCGGTNAACATACACGTTCAACAGAGATAAGCGCGAAACAATGACATGGCGAGTACAACTGGAGAAGAGGCTGTGATGCGGTCTATGAACTCTACATTACAGACACCCCGATCACACGGTCTCGTCGTAATTCTACTGGTATAGACTGTTCTCGGTAAACTGAGGATTTTTGAAAGCACTGCTGAACCCGTTAACATATTATCACGAGTGTACTTGTCCACACCTCACATATTACAGAATAGGTGAAATCATGGTCAGTACTGTGTTTAATGAACTCCAAAAAACCAATCTATTAAATAATATAATTTCACGAATTAAATTTAATGAAGGAGGTGCAGCTATATTATATGATCTTAATAAAAATCATTATAATCTTATTTTTGGCATAAAATTAATTAAACCCTTAATAATAAATAAACTACGACTACCTAATCGTTCATAAACAATATTAGCCAAACAAAATAAGCCCGAAGAACATAAACCATGAGCAATTATTATAATAATAGAACCAAAAACACCTCAACACTTTATAGTTATAATACCGCCTAAAACTAAACCTATATGAATAACCGAAGAACAAGCAATTAATAATTTCAGATCACTTTGACGTATACATACTAATGCTATTGGCTGCTGCTGACACAACTACTATTTTATAATTCGTCTGTTCTTGTGCCGTGAATCTACTGAAACCCTTCCCATATGCCCCATAGCGTCAGTTATAAGAAATTCGCAAGTACTTTTCACACCATAAATTTCCTCTTTTTTAACGCCTGAAATGAAAAAATTAATGAGAACGTTAAGGGTGTTAAGGCGGTCGCCTAGTGAGAGGTACGTTTGTATAAGTGAGGCAAACATCGATGAAGCGGTACGAGTGACACCGACCGGCGTGCGTAAAGCAGTATCGCCTCTACGTGCAAGGTGCTCAACTGGAGTACAGTCTTTCCGTCGGCGATTTTCCCGAAGGTGACATCAACCGACTACCATGTAATTTTATTAGACGCGACTATTCAGCAAAGTACAACGCATGACTCTAACGGAATTCCCCATGTATCNAACGTTAAGGGTGTTAAGGCGGTCGCCTAGTGAGAGGTACGTTTGTGTAAGTGAGGCAAACATCGATGAAGCGGTACGGGTGACACCGACCGGCGTGCGTAAAGCAGTATCGCCTCTACGTGCAAGGTGCTCAACTGGAGTACAGTCTTTCCGTCGGCGATTTTCCCGAAGGTGACATCAACCGGNTTCCGTCGGCGATTTTCCCGAAGGTGACATCAACCGACTACCATGTAATTTTATTAGACGCGACTATTCAGCAAAGTACAACGCATGACTCTAACGGAATTCCCCATGTATCTGGTTCGCATATTTTGAGATATAGCGATCTGAAAAACAAAAAAAAAACGGGTTTTTGCTATGTTGAAGGGCACAAAAATGATATTCCCAATGTGCGTAATGTCTTGAAAGTACCATTCGTCATCGTCTGCAATGTACTTTCTTTTCGTAGGTAAACCTATCGGAGGGGACGTTCAATAGTTTCGTCAAAAACGCTTTTTCCAAACACGCTGAAACGCATTTCAAGCACCAGGTAGGTGCCCGTCTCAAGATCTACTTGTACGCAAATTGTGTATTCTTCCACCATATATATATATATATAAATGCAATGGGCCTGAACATTTTATTCATGCGTGGGTCAAGTGAAACTGTAAAATTATTATAAAAGTAAATATTTTACAAACCTGATAATTCTTACAGCTAGATACATTAAAAAAACGGAAAGCAAAATTAATTATTTCAATATTCACAAATGTTAACCTGACACTTTTAATTCAACGTTAAGGCACAAAACTAGTTTTCTTCCACCGTCACTAACTTTACTGGGTGCATTAGTGTGACCATTAAAATAATTTTAATGTCTGTTAAGTGAGACATTTTTGTAATGACTCTTTGTTGTATCTCTAAGTGGTTTCTGGTTCCGTAAAGGTTGATAGTCCCGGTAATATATCGACCTGGCAAATGCACGTACATGCAACTGGAGTCGGTTAATTCAAAACCTTGAAAGCAAGAAAGTGGTTAGACGACTCGCCTCCCGCCTAGGCGGACCGGGTTCGATTCCCGGCGGGGTCGCTCCCGGATTTTCGCATGTGGGAATCGTGCCGGACGATGCCGTTGGTAAGCGGGTTTTCACGGGGATCTCCCGTTTCCCCTGCCCTTGCATTCCGCGGCTGCTCCATACTCACCCCGCTTCATCCTTATCGGCTCTCAAGAAGCCGTCCACATCTTTTCACTCACTCACCCCCTCCTCCTCCCTTATGGACATACCCCTGAAAAGTAGGTATTTCAAATCAGATTTACAAAAAAACGTGCCCGGTGCAAGTTAAAAATGAATTGCGCTACTAGTTTGAACCAGACGGCGGACATGGCCTACGCCGGTGAGATCGACCTGCCGCGTATATTTGAAAGGCAAGCGAGGCATTTCGACGCAGATGTATCTGCCTCGCCCCGAGCCGTGAAAGCAGATTGTCGACCGCCTTGGTAGGGATCTCGAGTGGTTCACTGACCTGTCGATGCCGCGGCGAATGTGTGCTGCTGAAGAGACAAGTAGCTCGTGGGCAGTTGTCGCAGAAGAGTTGCGCGACTCGACTCGCCTCGCCTCGCCTCGCCTCGCCATGTCTCCCAGCAGGTCGACAGACGAGCACGTGACTGGCTCAACAGGCGTGATAGCGGCATGACCTACATCAACACCGCACACAGCCAGGTCTGCTGCTAAGTGGCCTACAACCCGTCTCTAACACGGTCTCACACCTCGCTACACACTGGGTTGGCCCGCATATTTATGGTCCATTCACGGCTAATTCCAACTTTTCTGAAGCCCTGCTATAGTTCTACTTTTTGGATTCCCCCCCCACCTCACACAAACAAAACTTAAAGGTGTCTAGAAAAATTACATCATAGGAACAACGCACCGCATCCGTGCGCACTCAGTTTAATAATATTTTGCATAAGAACTATTTGTTACACAGCATTACCAACCTACCCATTTTCTCTTTGTTTTATTCACATTAATTATAAACGTAAAAAATAAGGTAGGCCTACTTTTTTTATTAACACAAGTATAAAAGGCTTGCCACACATGGCGCATTTAGGAAGCAACAAAGCACGCCATACATGGGGTTAATTTGAAAGGTTTGATTAAAAAAGTGTGAAGTAATCGCGAACATACTACAGCAAGATTCTAACGAGGAAGAAAAACACCAGTGATAGTAGTGGAATATGGTAAACACTAGCATCAGTATATACGGTGAAGTATGCCAACTACATTTCACGAAATATTTATTGAATAAGATGTCAGGTTGTGAAAAAAAAAAAACAGGCATGAAGTGGCAGTGGGCACGAGCGCAATGCGGCAGCGCGCGCATGCGCGAGATGGCCGTCAGTAGCACCACGGGCGACGCGTACTTTAGAAGTCATGACATTGTGGTCGGTACAACATCGTGGATTTGCAGTGGAAGCTTATTTAAAATATAACGAGTCTTCCATCGCAGTCTAGGGGGATGTTTCGGGAAACCATTCCGGGCCTGCGACGCCATGACGAGATCATCGCACAATGACTGGTCGCCCGCGTAGACGTCGTGTGTTGCAGGGTTTCGTCCGCCGCTTGGAGGGATGTGCTACCCATGACGGTGGACACCTGCCTGCCATGATATTCAAGAAATAACTTGTGAAATGTAAACAGCATAACTTACCTATGTACCGATATTGGTATAAAATACATTCCGTTACCACTCGCATTTTCCTACGTTCTTAAAATCCTACTATTTATTCTGCCGAGCCTTGTACTCCCAACATGCGCACTTTTAAAAGAGTTTATTAATAACCACACGCACGTATTACCAACGACGTTACTGATTTCCTACACTAGCTGCAACCAATAAAAAAAGGCATTTGCCGGAAATGGTTAAACTACTAAACGAGTAACCTGTGCCATTCTTCAGTAAAAGTAAATCATTATATGCTGAAGTTGGAATTAACCTATAAATACCCACGCTCAAAAACATTTGAGCTTTAACGTTATTTGCAGAAAAGATAAACAGTAGTATTCGAGTAGCGCATAACAGTTCGTGGCACTCAAATATTTTGAACTATACTGGTATTGTCATTCTGTAATCACGGTAGAATGTATTGATAGGTAGAATTGTAACTTCTGTCAACCATAACATTAGTTTTAAAAAAATGTTAGGCCGCGGTGGCTGAGCGGTTAGCCTGCTCGCCTCCCACCAAGGCGAACCGGTTTCAACCCCCGATCAGATCACTCACGGATTTTCGCATGTGGGAATCGTGCCGGACGATGCCGCTGGTCGGCGGGTTTTCTCTGGGATCTCCAGTTTCTCCCGCCTCTTCATTCCGGCGCTGCTCCATTCTTACGTCTCTCAAGACCTCGTTGTTAAGAGCCACTCAAATCTCTCAACTCAACCCAAGAAAATGTTGATAACAAACTCGTACTAAATACTTATTATTATTCACAATGTCATGGGCTTCACAGCATAGTTATGTTGGGGTCAGTGAGCGGTTGCATATGCTATTACGCCAAATTACTGCTCCAAAAACAACAACTTTGATGTCACTGCGAATTAGTTAACCATTCTCCCTCCATTGTAAGGCTCTTACAAAGTTAGAAATTACACAGGAAAATTTAAGAATGGCAACGTTCATACAAAGTACAAATTTTTCAAATTATTTATTTACAGATATTGAAAACTGCGCTTCAGCAGAAACATGGAACTGGTCAGCACTGCACACTACAGACGATCACTGACCGCTGCAGTAAGGTTCTTCTGCGTGGGTTGTCAGATCTGTAGATGGTAATGAAGAAGTAAAGGACTGTTTAGTCCTCTCCAATCCTTGCCATTAAGTATAGGAAACTAAAACTCTATACACACCAATTCAATTTGTTAAACCTTTAAACGGCACAACTTAATTTTTGTGATACCATCTGCCATCATTATACAGTAATATCAGTGTACTCAAAGTTCACCTGGGCGTGTCTAAAAAACTGTGATCCAATAGCAAATATAACAGAATGTACATTTGTTTGAAGTCTAACTTGTCCTGAAATGATTTCGCGAAATTTTTCAGTCTCTAGCTGTAATTGATATATGGGAAAAATAAACTTACCATTCGTTCTTTCTCACTACGCTTATATAATAACGTGGTAAATTTGGGGAAATGATTACGTACTAACCGAGTAACTTGTGTCATTTTACAGTAAAAGTAAATCATTAAATGCTGAAATGGGAATAAACCCATAAATAACCAGGTTCAAAAAAATTTACACATATCCAAGTTAATAGCAATTGTTTTGATTAATTGTATGGCAATGTTGTTAATGATAAATTTAATTAAATGAAATAATTAGGATTCCATTTAAAGCAATGTTGCTAATCAGATATTTAATCTAATTAAAGAGGAAATTATGTGAGAAATAAGGGAACTCTGACTAACCGGGAACGGAAATGAAAAGTCACTCCTGTACGGCCTCTCGGATGCGAGACAGGTATGCTGACATAACACCAGTCAGCAACGTTACAATCGTCAAACACAGTATGTATTCATGTCGCCACCTGTAGACGAAATGACAGGACCTGATACAAAGAAACAGCATACTGTTACAAGTCGCCTAGGGCGTATCCGAGTTCGTCAGGGATGGAGATATTCATTAAAATAAAATAACTAAATTAGTTTTTTTAATGTGTTTATAATGCTATAAAGTACAGCTATTATTTACAACATTAAAATACCTATCTCTACAATTACCATTTATTATTCTCCGTGAACCCAATATTTAATGCCACTCTCAATAATCAGTAAATTCATTATTACTGTCTTTATACTCACTGCAGTCATTTAATCCGCATCATTATTCACACGTATTCACTCAAACTGTCTATTGCCATAATTCCAAATGCCTGTCACTCACACATCCAGTCCCACCGGTCAGTCTCACTCTCCACTGCACCGATACTCGCAGACTTCACTCTGGTCACTCTAGTCGCCGCTTCGCTGGCATTGCACACCTAGCGCCTAAGGCCGGACAAGGCTCCAAGACTCAACTCGGAGGCAAGCTGCGGCTTATATAGAACAGTTGGCCCGGTCCAGAAAGTTCGTCGCACTTCGAGTCGCGCTGAGGGAGGCGAGAACGATGACCAGAACATTCTTGAATGATAACCCGACATTCAATCCTCAAGAACAGGTGGCAGCACGAGTCCCAATACGCTTATCGCGGCGCTTTCGAGTGGCGCGGCGGCTCCCTTTGCAATTCTCCGCGCGCTTCTCCGGTTACCAGTGATATCACCGCACGCCCTTGAAACACTGCACTTCGGAAGCCGTGGTATACTGATCTGCCTCTTAACACACGACCTGTTATATGTCCCTTTTAATAACTGGATACTGGCCACAAACGTCCTCTATATCACGTGTTGCAGTGACGTTTCTGCGACATCACTTTAACCATTTGTATTGCGCAACTGCTACTGCGTGCTCTTGATTTTATTGCAAATGGATGACACATTATGGGTGTTGCGATTTCCATGTCCAGTAGTGTACTTCATGCAGAAAAATTCCCAAATGGCTAATCAATATAATCGATAGCAAATATTTGAATTAACGATTACAATCAAAAAAAAAATTCCATTTTTAAGTTTATAATATTTTCATGTAATCGCAAAAAACTATTTTTCGGCCATAATAGCCATTTTTTTAATTAAAATTCGGGTTAGATATTTTTTACATTAGTTTCATTCGGAGCATTGTTACAACTTCAGGGAAAATATTTCTTACTTTATCGCCCATTGTCTTTGCTAGATAGCTAGAAATTCTTGAGAAAAAATATTATTACGAATGCACCGCACACCTTACAGGAGAGTAATGGAAAAAGCATAAAATACGTGGGTGACGTGATGAAAGCCTGAAAAATAGTGGGGGATAAAGAAAGAGATAGCTACTGCAGTGTAGATGTCCTTGACAGTGACATCCGCAGGATACGAGGGTGCCGAGCCATTCTCAATCCGCAGCCGAGCACAAGAAGGCATTTTCTGCGTGTAATAGCTGTTCAAAAACAAATTCATTTCTAGATTCTGACGATATTTTATTTTTTTCTGACACGATATCGATTAATAATTTTATTAAAATAACATATACTTTAAAAAAAGATACGCATTTTTTAAAGCTTAAATGTGAACATTTTAAATAAAAATATTGATTCCTACGAATTTCAAGAAGTTATTTTACCTAACACCAAATTTGGTTAAAGCGTATTTCTTGAAATCACAAGAGTTGCTTGTTACAATTTATTTGAAATAAATCGAATGCTTTTTGTTTATAGTTCATTGGCGGTTACTTCCCACTTTTCTGAAGCCCTGCTAAAGTTATACTTCCAGAATATTGCTCCTCATCATGAAAACAAAGCTTAACCGAGGCTATAAGATTGCTCCAAAGGGACAACGCACCGCGTTCATGCGCACTCTATCTAATAATATTTTGCATAATAACTATTTATTACCAGGCATTACCAACACAGCTATATTCTCATTGTTTTTATTTATATTAATTATAAATTACATATTATTATTTATAGATAAAATATAAATACAATTTCAACCCAACTAAAAATAAGGTACTTATTGTGTTTTTCAAGTATAAAACGCTTTCGATACATAACTTATTTAGGAAACAATCAAACACGTGATACATGGGGCGAGTTTTCAAAGGTTTGATTCAAAAAGTGTGAAGGAACCACGAATAGACTACATCTGCAGTAAGAGATTATCTTCCGGCTGTTCTGACTTCAAATTTCACCTAAAAAAAATTAAAATAGAAATACGGGTGAATCGCATAACAAATTTCCAAGAAATGTTTTTAATGACATTCTTGTAACAGGAACAATCATTTTGAGTTGTTTCCAAACGTAATAATTTTGTTCAATTTTGGGATTTGCAAGGAAAAATATATACATGTAAAATTCCTGCATTTTGTTTTATTAATTTTTTTAAAGTCGTATTCCTCAATTATCACTATTTGTTGGACCCTCTTTCATAAAACGAAATAAAATGCAATATGTTAAAAATGTAGAAAGTAATTCCAGACTTTTGAAAGCTCTTGAGGACCTTAAAGGATTTAATTTTTTTTTGTGTCCGAGGACGAGGAGCAAGGAAGTGCAGAGGACGACCCGTGAGTTGTCTCGTCGCCTGCACGCGCGACTGGACTGAACTAGCGTTCCGTCTGCCTTGTCGGCAACTCGCGCCATCACACTTTCACCCGCGAACCCATAGTCGTAAGACGTAACAATAAAGATGAAGGTGAGTCGCGCGGCCCTCTTACTACTTTGAATGTCCTGTACCCCGCAGTTCATACCTGGGGCCTAGTTCATAAAATTGAAAAGACTACGAGCTGAAAGAGAACCCACTTGTAATTTGTAGAAAGTTTGATGAGGTGGTTTCATAAAGCCACAAATGAACATTTACGAGTCAAAAGTAATTTCAAACAGTATTAATGCAATTTGGTTTTATAAAGAGACTTTTGGTTTACAAGAACTTGTAAATTGTGAACTAATTCTACTAGTATACATAAATAAGTAGAATAGAAAACAAGTCTAGTTTTAATAGGATTTAAAAGCTTTTTTACTATAATATTTACTGTTTGTAATGAATTAAAACCACACGTGTAAATACATTGAATACATTATCATACGTTTTCAGAATGACAACATTGTGTTTCACACATAACTCTAATGTTAGGAAAAGTTATGTACAGATGCATTTAAAATGAAGACTTTACTATTGTTTCCATATTTAACATTCCACATACACGGGCGATTTGGAAAGGTTGCTTATAATTTTTATTTTATTGTACACTAACGTTTGTGAAAAATGCAACACCATGTGATTGAAATGAACTTTATACCAAAGATTAGGTACATAACAATACACAATTTATTACGATTACAGAACTGTACATGATCTCTGTCCTTTAGAATTCAGTTTGGTGTGAAGCCCCCACGTGCTGCAATCAGAACCCCTAAACGTCGTGGCATGGAATTAAAGAGGACCTGGATATGTTCCTGGGGAAACTCCCTCCACGTGGTTTGTATCTGTGTCCACAGTGGTTGCTGGAGAACCGTGGCGAACAATTCGCCGACCAACCATATCTCAGACATGTTGTTCGATGGGTGGCATGTCAGGCGAACGTGCAGACCATGGAAGCAGTGGTACCCGTCGGTCATTGAAGAAGGCTTGCACATTTCTCGCCACATGTGGCCGGGCATTGTCCTGCTTAAATATGGAATGTAGAGTTGCCTGAAGGAGGGGCAGTACCCCTGACTCTAAAACCTCCCCGATGTAGTGGTTGCTGTTCAGATTGCTCTCAATACGAAGGAGTCGAGATCGCATATTGTATCCAATGGCGCGTCCGAAAACACTACATTTTGCCACTCAGCACGCCAGCGACGGCATTTACGTGCCCATTGCAGTCTGAGGCGTTTGGGGATTCTGAACAATGGAAGCCGACGCAATGGCATGCGTGCCACCAGTCCAGCCCGCAGCAGGCGGCGTCGAACCGTCGACGCAGACAGGCCCACACCCATTGCAGTGCTCCAGTGTCGAGTTAACACTGAGGACGAGGCTATTCGCTCCGTTACGGCCACGTGGACAAGATGGCGGTCATCTCGTGTTGTGATCTCATTGCGTGGTCCAATAACCGTTCGTCGCTGTGTACGACCCTATTCTAACCACTGGTGCCACACACGCATCACTGTCGTAGCAGCATGCCCTGTACGAGACGAAATGTCACGGTATGATAAACCCGTTTCCCGGCGACCGATCATTCTGCCCCGTACGAACTCACTCATATGCTGATATTGCGTCCTTTGACGTCGACGAGGCATACTGGCACCTGCTTTCCCTTCGTTTGATGGCTCTTCACTGACTGAGCTTGGCGTAAAACGGACCTTTCCGGTCACACAAGAGAGGGTGCTGGTCATACAAGAGAGGGTGCTGTTGGACCTATGTGTACACCATCTCTCTGCAATCGTAATCACTTATTGCTGGTATACTGTTCTATACATCCTCCGAGTTTGGATCCATTCGGGCCATTCTTTGTGAGTGTTGCAATTTTCACAAACTATAGTGTATGTTTCTAGAGTTTTTTATTTATTTTTGCATACAGTATTCACCCAAAAACAACAAAGCAATATGTTTTTAAAAGTAATATTAACTACCCCAGATGACTTGTACACTTGTAAGTTTGTTAAATCAGTGTGCCAACTTTCACAAGTCATAAAACATTTTTATGAAGTGCATCCATTTTATAATTGAAAAAATCTTACGTGTAGCTTTTAAAGAGTAATTTGTAAACTTGCAGTTTCACGAAACAAACGAATGTGGAAACGCCCGATTTGGCCATTTCTATGGTCAAAAATACACACTAAACGGAAGCATTTATAAATGGTAAGTTCTGGGACACCTGGCGCCTGGCTCAGGACGAGAGGACAATCGGCGGCCATCTCGGATGACGTCGTTTCCCCATTTTTTCCTAGGAATTTACCCTTTACCCTAAAACGGCCAAAATCGCTTTGATTTCCCTCAAAACCGACCAAATTCCCCTCAAAAAATATGTCTTGCACAATCCGACTGGTTTTTTCTCAATCCGGATGAATCCAGCTGAAAATTGTGCAATGTCAGCCAGAATGTGCAAACGGTTACAAGCATGCTCTATCATTCCAAGCCAGCACCATCTATCTTAACTAAAGAATGTTCGAGTCCATAGCCCCATCATGCAACTTCTCCCCCAAACTATGTCATTCCACACTGGGTTTTCTCATATTCCTTCCGGCATCCTTTCACCTAACATCTGGCAGGGACAAGTTTCATGCTCTATCATTCCAACATACGTTTTCACATATTCCATCTTACCTGTAGAATGTTCGAGTCCATCGCCCCATCATACAACTTCTCCCATCATGCTCTATCATTCCGCCTTAAGTTTTCTCATATTCCTCCTGTTATCATTTCACCTGACATCCAGGCAAGGCCAAGTCCCATGCTATATCATTCCACCTCGGTTTTCTCATACTTATAGGCATAGTTGACCATAATTTCCGAACTGTCTCTGATTGACCACGCGAGGCTCTCGAAAGAGACTCGTCTCTGATTGGTTATGCGAGGTTCTCGAAAGGGACTCTTCTCTAATGACTATAACGTTCCACTTTAAATTTCTCATGCTCTGTCATTCAACCTTAGTTTTCTCATGCTCTATCATTCCACCTCGGTTTTAACAGCGAAAAGGGCCCCAGGGCCGTGTATATCTTAAGCATACTTATAAGCATAATTGACTGTAATTTCCAAACCATTTAACATAGTCATAAAATTCATAACATCACCCCCCCCCCACAACGAAAATGACTGCAGGGTCAAGTTTGTCCTAAGATCATTTATAAGCATAGTTGGCTGTAATTTCTGAACAGTTTAAGATATAGTCACCAAATTCGTAACATAGGCATCACCCCCGACAAGGAAAATGACCACAGGGTCAAATATGGTCTATACATACTTATAAGCATAGTTGGTTGTAATTTCCGAACTGTTTAAGATACAGATATCCAATTCATAATATTGTCATCACCTCCGACAAGGAAAATTGCTTCAGGGTCAAATATGTCCTAATCATACTTAAGCATAGTTGACCATAATTTCCGTACTGTGTAAGATACAGATACCAAATTTAAAACATATACAACACCCCCGGCAACGAAAATAAACACAAGGTCAAGTACGTCCTAAGCATACTTGGCTATAAACTCTGTACTGTGTAAGATTACCAAATTCGCAACATAGACATCACCCCCGATGTCGAAAAGTGCCGCATGGTGATTTATACCCAAAGCATACTTATAAGCATAGTTGGATGTAATTTTCGAAGCGATTAGTTATCAAATTTATAACATAGACATAAACTTCGACAAGGAAAATGACTGCAGGGTCAAGTATTCCCTAAGCATACTTGGGAAAATGACAGCAGGGTAAAGTAAAAATATAGTTATAAAAATTAATAGCACAAAAAAATACCGACAGTCCACTCAGTACCACGACCGCAGTCCTGCAAGTTCATAATAAAAAAAACGAAAGGGACAAGCCACAGCCATCTATTATATATATATATATATATATATATATACAAAAATTAATATAGTAAAACAAAATATCGTCAGTCAACCTAGCACCGCGACCACATTCCTGGTCGCAGCCATCTATGAAAGATATATATACATAAAATTAATATCACAATAAAAAAAATGTTGTCAGTTTACCCAGTACCGCGACCACACCCCTGCATGTTCATATTAATAAAACGAAAGGGACAAGTCGCAGCCATCTATAAAATATATGTATAAAAATCAATATCGTGAAAAAAAAATATCGACAGTCTACCCAGTACCAAGGCTGTAGTCCTGCACGTTTATAATAACAAAACAAATAACCGTAGATCGTTCGCTTTAAGGATGTTAACCTAAGGCGATCGTGCGCACGTCCAAGCTGGAGTGAGGCGGAACACCGTATTAGTCCTGCACATTTATAATAATAAAACAAATAAACGTACATATTTAGCTTTAAGGCTGTTAACCTTGAAACAAAGTATACATAGATCGCGCGCACGTCCAAGCCTGCCCGGGACAGAACATCGTATAGGGAAATTCCGAGGGAAAAAAGGGGAAAATGACATCATCCAAGATGGCTGCCGCTCATCCTCTCGTCCTGAGACAGGCGCCAGGTGTCCCAGAACCTACCATTTATAACTACTACTACTAGTAGTAGTCGTAGTTATAAATGGTATGTTCTGCATCAGGGGCACAGGGCGAGGGGACGAGCGGCGACCATCTAGGATGACGTCAATCTCCTACTCTATCATTCCACCCCAACGGCGGTCATTTTCTCAGCCAGTAGAGAGGCGGCCATCTTGTATTTCCCTTCCTGCTCAGTCATTCCTGGCCAACAGTGGCCATATTGGTCCCATACTTTATGCTCTTCCATTCCTGTGGTTTTCTCAGAGTCCTCCCGAATTCAAATATTTCCCCTTAATACCGAGGCAACCTCCTGCTCTGGCATTCCCAGTTGGCAGTGGCTATCTTGGTCCCTACTTCATGCTCTAGGATCCCAGAACCAGAGTGTGTAAAGTTCTACCGAGCAGGAAGGTAAATTCAAGATGGCCACTGGGAATGTCAGATGTCGGAGGTTGCCTCGGTAGTAAGGGGAAATATCTGAATTCAGGAGGACTCAGAGAAAACCACAGGAATGCAAGAGCATGAAGTATAGGACCAAGATTACCACTGTTGGCTAAGAATGACTGAGCAGGAAGGGGAATCCAAGATGGCTGCTGCCGACTTGGAATAACGTCATCCAAGATGACAGCCTCTCAACTGTCTGGGAAAATGGCTGCAGTCGGGGTGAAATGAGACAGCGGAGGGTTGACCGGCTGGGTAAATGGCCACCATCGGGGTAGAATGATAGAGCAGGTAGTTGAAATCATCCAAGATGGCCGCCGCTCATCTCCTCGTCCCTCGCCCCGCGCCACTGATGCAGAACATATCATTTATAATTAACGGAAACCAGTCTTCGGAACTACTTGACGAACGTATTCTTGCAAATTGGGATTTCTGAAGCACCAAGAATGGAAATACTTTTAAATTTTGATTTAAAACAGACTCACCGACTTTTTATAAAATTTAAATAAACAGATCCGAGCAAAATATTTTACTGCGTTACATATCATACATATATAAATTCTTCTTTAATAAAAGCTGTTTACGGTAAAGTGAGCACTTTTGAAATCCAACTTTCAGAAATGTCACTGCCTCTACACGTTGTTATGGTGTGATCAGGCCTTAGCTGAACGGCTTGCCTGATCACACCTTCAAACATTAAACCTGGAAACGAGCGGGATTGCAACGCCACCATTTGGTCGTCGATCCTTGCGAAAGAAGACAGTTGCAGAAATCCCCTCCACTAGTCACTGAGCGGGGCCGCAGAACCACGCGCTTGATATAGGCCGGCGTAACACCCGGAACTGCGTCCTTTCGTCTTTAGTCCTTCGGGACGACCCGACCAGCGAAGCAGACCCGGAAGATGGGTGTGTCTGGCCGGGCGTTAACCGTCTCGCAGAATCAGCCTCCGGCTGCAACAAGGTGATGACTTTCCAGTTAGGTTTAATTAAAATGGCGTGAATCATAATGTAATTAAATAATCATCTTGATATTCAATTTAAAGCTCCCCCGATCAATAGTAATTTAAATAGCAACTGTATAATCTTCATTTAATAAAACCTCATCAGATAATGTTGTGCTCTACCGAATCATGAGTCATTATTGAGCTACGTCCCTAAATACTTTCAAGTACGAGTTAGCTGAAAAGCTTAGTTCGTAAAAATGGTGGCGTTGCAATCCCGCTCGTTTCCAGGTTTAATGTTTGAAGGTGTGATCAGGCAAGCCGTCCAGCTAAGGCCTGATCACACCATAATACCACGCATACTTTAACGGGCACACTGACTCGCATACGCCCAGTAAAGCTGGCAACAACGGAGAAAAGGAGTCGTTGAATTAAAATTGTTAGGTGAACATTTGTGAATACCGGCACTCAAACGATTTCTTTTACGTTAAATTTTTTAATGCATATAAGTGTACGAATTTGCAAATTTTTAAAATATTTAGTTTTCTAATAATTTTACAATTTCCCTTGACCAACGCAGGAATAAAGTGATCAGGCCCAGTGGAATGTTAATTTTGCATGTGGCGGAGGAATACATAATGTGCATACAAGTATAACCTGAGCAGGGCTTTCAAAATTGCTCAGTTTACCGTCGAGAGGCGTACGCTAAATGAAACGTACTTTTGTGACGATTCAGGCAGTGTTCGTACTACTACTTGATGAGTGCTGAATATTGTAATGCAGTGGGTGCAGTGATCCACTGGAAACCACTCTACTTCTGCCTTAGGCCGGCTGATAACCGTTTCCGCAATCGGAACGGCAGCGCCGCGGATACCATACAATTATCCCGGTCAAAGCATTAAGAAAAACACACACACAATCGAGACAGAAAAAGCAGTTTAGTTTCTATCACCTACTCCCCCCACCCTCCTCCCGCACACTTCGTGACGACGGAAAACAGGTCTGACTGCTCTCAGAACCCGTAACTGTTGTTTTGTTTCGTCCTGGCAGTCATTCACGTAACATACCGGGCCGTTTCGCGTTCAGACTCCGCCCTGCATTCCTCGCTCGCTTCAGCAGCGTCTCGAACGTCGCAACGGCCCACTCGAGAACTGCAATTTGGTGGCATCTGACTGGGCAAGCCACACAAGCAACACTTGCTGCGTATTACAATCGGCTGCACCATGCGCGAACTCAGCGCGCCCTGAAAACCAGACTATAGTCCATTCATGGTTATTTCCACAACTTTTTTTTTTTAAGCCCTGCTTAACCCGTTCGGTTGCACGTTGATTTCCGAACTCAAGTGTTGCAATCACGAAACTCTCAGGTGCGAGCTCTGCTTGTGTTGAGCATTCTTCTCGCAGCCAGCGACCAACGTGCTGCGTACTCGTCGGTGTTGGGATAAGCTACTCGTGTCAAAGAGGCGTATAAGAGTTCACAACTCAGATAAGCCACAAGGAAGTGTCTCAGAGTGCTGGGCACTGATGCCTTGCTGAGTACAGCATCGGTCAAAAGTATCATTCACATGCAGCGTGTCCACGATCGTGGACTAGGTCACTGAACGGGTTGAGTTCTACCTTCAGACCATTCCTCCGCCTCATGCAAACAAAAATTAACCGAGTCTAGAAAATAACACCAAAGGGACAACGCGCCGCACTCGTGAGCACTCAGTTTAAAAACATTTTGCATGAGAACTATTTCTTACTGGGTGTTGTATTTTATCTCTGCTTTATTCATTTAAATTACAAATGAAATATATATATATATATATATATATATATATATATATAATAATGCAGATAAAATATAAGTAAAAGTGCACTTCAACCCAAATAAAGGTACTTTTATGTTATTAGAAATGTAAAACACTTGCGATACATGGCACATTTAAGAAAAGACCGAACACGTCGAGGTGATATTTTTAAAAGTTTGATCCGTAAAGTGCGAACACACTGCGAATGGGCTTTAGTGAAATGGTCATGTGATTCGGAATGCCGTACTGACGTTGGTAACATTACAGCAATAATTGTACTCAGTGCGCATTTTTCCATGGCGAAGACCATTCCACACTACCAAACTTTGCTTCGAAATATATTCAATTTTTCTGAATTCAGTTACGTGAACAACTTATGACATCACTTCGATATCGCAACCGCTGCCATTTTACCGTACAAGAAATTGAGTGGCTGGATTCGATCAAAGTTTTTCGTTTTAAATATTTCAAAATTATCTTGAATTTAATTTTTTATCCACAATTAGAATGATTCATAACAGTCGAGGAGCTGTTTATATGAAGTTTTTTCTCCGAGGTATAAAAAGAAACAAAAATAAAGAAACGATGCTTGACAAGAAATGAGCGTTTCTTTATCTGAAGTACATCATTCACCTCAAAACAACTACGGCCTGTAAAATATTTTCCCTTCGTTTCCTGTCCATATTTGTACTTCCTATCAAACACGAGTTTTTAAAGCAGCTAAAGCATATGATGTTGGTTATCTGTTGTAGTGGAAAATTCATTTAAACTGTACTTTTGTAATTAAAGTAGTGCAAGCTTTATTTCGTAACGCGGAGTGTATTCCCGAACTTCCAAGTTTGCGATTAAATTTTTATCGAATACATATTACTGATGTAAATGCGAAACAATTTCTGCATTCAATAACCAGGATTTAATTTATTGGATTCAATGACATATTTTATCGTGTAAAATGGCTTAAATAGGCAATTGGAACATGGAGAAGGACTGCAACCAGTGCGAGTGGGCAGCTGGAACATGCTGCACTCGATCTTTGCGCGCGTCGAGTGCAGTCCAGTGCAGTAATTGGAATTCGCCATTAGCTTCGTCTCGCGGATGCTGCAAGGAGGTTGTGTGTTTGAGGATGACGCTAGTTCACGGCTGAAGAAGGTTGAAAGATGAAAAGAGGAGAGAGCATCGACCAATCGGAACGCGTGTCAGTATGTGTGGCGATACTAACCGCTGGGATTGAAGAGAGAGAGAGAGAGAGAGAGAGAGAGAGAGAGAAAAAAAAAACCCGCTGTAAAAATCAGCAAACAAAAGAACAGAGCACTTTATAAAGTCGAACTTATTAGTTCCTGTTGCGCACTGATACTCAGTCAACGTCCATATAAAACTTATAACAAGGTTTTATTTAAACTGCTCACCAAGGAGGTTTAGATTTTGAGGATTGGCGTTGTTGTTTCTTCCTTGCCTTCACTGACTGGTTAAGGAAACAACTAAGGCGATTTGTAAAACATATCTACTGAATGTTTGCGTAGAGTCCCGGCGGCACGGATTCCTCAGAATAACTGTCTACAACTTGCTTAGAAGACTGCCTGCTTACACACTTAGAGCGGGGTGAGGCAGCTGGTTGGAATGTTGCTTTCTCCGTTATAGTTCTTACGTCTCAGAATAATCTGTGCGTCCTCATTACGCCGAGGCTATTTGAGCTTCGATACTATTTGAAGCAGGGATAGAGATTGTGGAAAAATAAGAAAGCATTATAACCATTTTTTAAGGTCGACCGATGGACACAAATTTTTTTTTTAGTTGTCACCACTAAACATGCGTGGCTTCTATAAATTTATTTTGTGATGATTAAACATATTTTGTGCTCACCACAAAATTATTTGGATGTGTGTATACCAACAAAACATTTTGTAGCAGCAAAAAAATATTTATTTTTCCGGTGCTTGCAATATTAAACTCTGGAAATTATTACACTCTATATAACATACACTTTTAAAAAATCGATTTGAAAATTAACTACTTTATAAGGGCCTGCCAGACGTCTCGGCGTCTTACGAACCTACGCCAATTACGTGAACATGGTTGTAACGGGCACTGCGCAAGAAACATGACAACCGCAAAATCAAGGCTTAAAACCAAAACTTTCAAGTTGCTCTTGTTTTTAAAAAGTGAACCTTGTCCAAAAAAATCTGCTTCTTGGATTATTACTATGCGATGATAATGCTACATCCAAAATTTTTATTCGGAAATGAACAGGTTTTGCAACTATAAAGTGCAAAATTAAAATATTGGCTGAAAATGAAAACAAAGAGATCTATTAAATATAACATATCAGTGTACATACTGTATTACAAACACGCTTTAAATGTCAACTGCTGGTGAGCCGGTAATATGAAAAGAACGACAGAAAAACAAAGCGACAGGAACCGAGAACCGAACCGATGATCGACGAGGATCGGATGCACTCCTGATGAACCAAACATATCGCCATCGCGCGTGATGAGTTAGTTACATTCACTGTCTCGGATGATATTCAGATAGGATAATATGCACGAGTCTTCTCAATACAATTATTCTTCGCCAACACTATAACACGTTTTAACTTTCTTTGTTTTGAACTGTTCTTTTCTCAATTTAAAGAACAGAGTCAAACTGGACAAATGCAGAGTAAACAAACTCATCCTGAGAAAATTTGTTACCATTAGACACACCGCACACGTTGCCAATTCAGTTTTTTCCCCCCAACACACTCAGCAGCAGGCACCAGAATCTGCTGAGGCATGAGGAAGAGGCCATGTCGCGTCCAAGTACTTTTTACACAAACCAGTCGGCTGCAACAACGCACACGTGTTTTCCAGAGGTACTTGACCTGTACTCGCAAGCAGCAAAGCATTCACGACAAACCTGCTCATGATTACTCTTTTATCGCTACCGCCAAAGTCCCGGGAACACTACGCCCTCGTTGAAACAATACGCTACGGAAAACAAATACAAACACCAGCTGAAAAGTAATCGACGCCATACTAAAATAACACCAGGCATTTCTAACCAAAAACAAGCGTGTACAAAAAGTTGCGACGTTAGATTTATATTATTTGTTTTTATATTAATTTTCGTGGCTTTGAGTTATCAATGTACCGTTGGTCGGTAATAATTAAAAAATACTTTTTTTACATAGTCTTGTCGCTGCATGTGCAATGACAAATGGAAACAAATACAGTTGATAAGTGATTGCAGTTTTAAAGTTTTCAGTAAGTTACCCGGAATGGCGCACGGAGGTACGCAGATGCCATATGTAAAAAAGTTCCGACACAGTTACAATGCTAGGCTCCAATCCCTTCATCAACCACGAAAGCTATAATTTTTTATAACTAAAATAAATGTCCATACAAATTAATTATTATAAGAATATTAACATTATTACTCATTTTAAATTTCATGCAACTAGAGTAATAATTATTATTGTCTTGCTTCATCGAGTGTTTTTTTCTTCAAAATATGCATTTTGAAGCATCCAAAATAGACATATGCTAAAATTTTGATTAAAATATACACTTGTTTACTGATTTGTTCAACACTTAAATAGTAATTAGGGAGATTAATTATGAATATTCATCACAGTTGCCAAAATTGTACACTGTACTCTCTAAATCTGAATTTGTGATTTCACTCGCTTCACAATCATCGGTTCTCAAGACCCCGATGCTAAGAGCCGCTCAGACCTGTCCTATCGATTCAAATGCACGTTATGTTCAAAGTTCTAGCTAGTCCTCAAAACGAATTCGCGAAAGTTTCATTTTGTGCCAAAAGGGGCAACTTTCGTTGGTTAGCAGAATCGAGGTTTATTAGCTGTACTCCAGAATGAAAGCGTCCGCTGACCCAATAACGCTTCTCGAAGCCTGTATGGTGGGTCGCGGTTTCCGACGAGAGTCGACCAACGTGACCTGCTTACACCCGACATGCGAACATTTCCCCGCCGCGTTGTAAACACGTCGCTGGATTCCCACATTCTTGACATACATCTCCGTCACGTGGGAATGTGCGCGAAACGTACCTGCCCTCAATGCGAAGCCATGCGGAGCTGTGTCTATGCTCAAACAGCTTACTAGTGCACTCGAATACGAACACGCATTCAACTGCAATCAATAAGACAAGAAATATTTGTTGATTTTATACATGTATTAAAAAAATACGGAAGAGGTAAGTCTATGAAACTGAAGCTAATCAGAAAACGTAACGCTAAGTAATCATTACTTACCTCAAGTCGTCTAAAACCTTTTCGTATTTTAAATGATTTATACTATCATGATTTTTAATTGCACAAGAACCTTGCTTATCCGGTCAAAATATTATCACGATTTCCGTTTGATCGAGATTGGCAATTACAGTATTGTATCAAAAAATACAGTGGTAAGTGTAATATATCATTTTTTATTAATAATATATCTAACTGCTGTATAATTAATTAATTAATAATGTGTGTTTCGTATGTATTTGAAATTTGNTTCGTGTGTATTTGAAATTTATGTGTAAATGAAGTTGTCACGTGTACAGTACAAAATCAGAAAGTACTCAGTTCTATTTTGTCATTTTGATTTTTGGATGGCGCGGATTTTGGTTACTCCGAATGATGTTCGGTCCCAGCTACTCCGGATAAAAGGTATACTACCTCACAGTTAAGTCGTTCAGTAAAAAGCACTAGTTTTACCTTCCCTGACAGAGTTCCCCTGAGGGCGCTATTAGCATGGCTCGAAGGACTCTGGGGTTTTAATGGATTCTAACCAATCCAAACATTTAGTTTCACCCTTTATTTAGACAGGCGTCAGCAGGGTTTTTTTTAGCANGATGGAAGGCGAGCGTCTTAGCCCCTCAAATCGATACCAACAATCGATACCAACAATCGTACCTAGGGGGAGTTGTTTTCCCAACAATCGTATCTTGGTGGTTGGAGGGGAAAAAAAAAGGGGGGGGGGATAAGTGCACATCAATTTTGCCTAGAACACTGGATGACAGAGGCTTTACTAACGAGCGTAATGGAAATGTTCTCGTCTTGATAACCTTAAGTCATTACTAGTAAGTGTGTATGCGTGCGCGCGCCAATAGAGCCAACTGGAGCATGCTGCCCTCTCCGAGGACACGCACATCTTTCCAGCAAGCATCGAGGGTAAATATTGTGGGATGACATGGAGATGAAGCACACCGCGGCTGCAGTGCACCATATTGAGGGGCCTGGACAAGTCTCCCGTCCACCAGGACCTGGAAACGAAACGTACACAACTGGTAGGCGAGGCAGTGGTTAAGCGGTTAGACTGCTAGTCTCCCACCAAGGCGGACCGGGTTCAATCCCCGGCCGGGCCACTCCCGGATTTCTGCAAGTGAGAATCATGCCGGAAGAAGATGCCGCTGGTCGACGGGTTTTCTCCGGGATCTCCCGTTTCCCCCACCCTTGCATTCCGGCGATACTCCATACTCACCTCAATCACCTTCATCGGCTCTCAAGATCTCGTTAAGAGACGCCCAAAGCTCTCTCTCAACACAATTGTGTACTTCACGCATGTGTAGATAAGTTTTGGTCTGTACTGCACACTGTTACGCTCAATGACCAATGATTTTACCTGTGGCTAAATGATTCGCAAACCGTCATAATTTGTTCATATAACTGTAGCCGGAGATATAGACTACAGCTCATTGGATGTGACAACGAAACAAGTGGACTTTAGTACAGCTGCTGTTTCAGGTGTTGCAAAGAAAAAAAATATTATGCATGCTGTACTACAGAATATTTTATCCTCTTTTTTTGTTTGCAACACATGAAACCGTAAACTAAGGTGCGTCTGAGAGGACTATATATCAAGGCAACCGCGGCTCCAGGAAGAACTCATTCAATAACAGAAAATATTACAGTACTGGCACAGAGTATGGTCTGTCTCATATAAATTGGCGAGATTTTGACAGTCAGTGAGTGGTAACTTGATTATACGAAACAAACAACGTGCCATTTACAAAAACCTGTATCAGCTGATGCATGAACGAACGAAAATTAATATTACGTTGGTTATTCTGAGTGCACTGCCGACGCACATCAGACAAGCAGAAAATACGCGGATAAGAAAGAGTTCTTGGATTAATTAATACATTTTATTTTACGTGGTCATAAAACAGCGGTTTTTAGTGTTACAAGCTAAACTTCGTGCTAAAGTAGAAATGTATAGGTGTTCAAAATGAAATGCACATTAAAACGATACGTATTAAAATGAAACAACTTCAAACCTTTGGAGATCTTTTCACGTCGTTTCTCCACTCTCCATACATGCTTTCCATACACGCTTGATATTAATTCCAAAAACCTACAGAAATATCGCAGGGTATTGTTGAATAATTTTTTCATATAATTTGACGAAATATATTTCAAACTCGTGCCGTTTCAAGCAAGTAATAGGTGAAAAGCCAACTTTTAAAAGACGGGATCAGAAGGCAGGCCAACTTCTGCCATCTATTGAGAAACGCATTCGGATGACAATAGCGTTGCGCCATACCATGCGCGCTATCTGTCTCTCCCGAAGTACTAACCTGCCAGAAAATTTAGATGTCTTGTGTAAAATAACAAATTTACGAACATATGCCAATGGTTTAATTTTCCCGCGAGCTCTATATAATTTTTACAGTAACCTGTATTTCCGTGTACCGCGATTTTGTTTGTTGTAATTTCCTTTGGGCCAGTAATCGTTAGGTCCACATTCATACACGCCATGTTGTTCTGCCGCCCGCTTTGCAAAGTCGTTGGTGAGTTGGCGAATGAAAGTGCGTTGTCAAGCAAGTCCCCAAAATTATTTTTATTTCAATTCTTAATGTATTAGCTGTAACGTCCAGTGTGTGATAAAAACTACAATTACAGTCTCTTAAATGTTAACCCAAATTTGCTGTCTCATATAAATTTAAAAAAAAAGTTGGCAAATGTTAAATTTTTTGCAATGTTATATATTTTTACTTTATAACCTACGAATTTTTTTAGACAGATGTCAGTCTAAAATACCTGAAAATTTGTTTAGCATTACAGTACAATGGCAAGTGGATTAGCTGACAGCGTGTTGATATAATATACAGTCTCCACTTGACGCACCTGCTGATGGCGAAAGGATACATAAACGAAAAGTAAACATTTGGCGCTACTTTCGATGAACTGTCAAAATCTCGCTAACTTACATTAGACAGACCATAGTTGAGTACACAGAGACGAAATGGGCTTGGCGGTTCCATTGACGTGGACGTACCCGTTCTCTGATTGGCTGCGCGAGGCTTTGGGAACGGGTATTGCGTCCGATCGGCTGCTGCATGCCGCAAAATGTTTCCTATTGGCTGGGCTGCCGGCTAACGAGTAGGTTACCAGGCGCTTATTGGCGAAGGGTGTTCCAGCATTCTGATGACCAGTGACTCAGTTGTGCTGGCATGTGCGGTTGGAGTTCGCGTTATAAGCAACTGTTTCTCCTCTGCATTATTNTGACCAGTGACTCAGTTGTGCTGGCATGTGCGGTTGGAGTTCGCGTTATAAGCAACTGTTTCTCCTCTGCATTATTATGTACTCTGTGGTACTGGGCATATTATATACAATAATAATAAATGGAAGTTAAGGGGCCCGCCTGCCTGACACTTGAACTGTGTTGCAGAGTGTTTGAAATCCAGGTTTTTTGAAGAAACTATTGTACGTGCGCCAAATATGCTTGTCTAAGAAAATAACACACATTTCAGACTATGCCCGTCGGTTACTTCCAAGACATCACGCATATTAGAAACACCATTTCGGAGCACCCCAACATAGCTAAAAACGACCTTTTCAAAACGCTATATCTCAAAATGTTTGGATCATACACACACAAAAGTACTCGAAGGGCCTGCATTGAACCTTGGTACAGACTTACCACCAATAAAATGATAGGGTCACCGCTTAAAGACCCATAGTTACAGATGGACGACGGAAATACTGCACGCCAGTTCAGAGCCTTGCGTACACCGGCAATGGCGCACTTGATTCGTGGCAGTGTTGCCCTTATCGCTCCTCCTCTCCTCGGTAAACCACCCCAGGCAGTTTTAATATACGTGTGTGTGCATTTATGCATGCTTTAAGTCTTTTATGGTTTGTTGCGATCTCTTGCGATCTTGATCTAACCACCTTTTCTTCATTCGTCCGGCATTCCTTCTTCCTGTTGGTTTATAATATAGCATTTGCTTGGTATATCTTGTATCTTTCATCCTTTCAACATGTACTAGCCAATTTTTCCTGTATTGTTTTATCTGCCCATTAAAATTATTAATGTTTAACTGTTTTCTTATATCGTCATTTCTGAGTCTCCCCCTTCTTGTTACTCCTATGACTGATCTTATAAATCTCATCTCCACAGCTTTTAACATACTTTTATATTTATTTGTCATTGTCAAAGTTTCGCTGCCATATAATGTTCATTGAACCGCGTCTCTCTTTCCTTACTTTATTATTATTATTTTAGTGTTTTCCTAATTGTCCTGCGCATTTTTTGAGAGATTTTCAATTTTATTTGTTATATGTACTTCTGTTTTATATGATAATGTGCATCCTAAAAATTAAAAGTTATCCACTTGTTCAATTGTCTTTAACGATTTTACTTCTTAAGGGTTGGAGTCCTTGAAATGCCNAAAAATTAAAAGTTATCCACTTGTTCAATTGTCTTTAACGATTTTACTTCTTAAGGGTTGGAGTCCTTGAAATGCCTAGGAGATGTCAAAATTATAGTTGCGTATTATTTTGAGATGTTCAAGTACTGCTCTCTGCAGAGTGTTGTCATCATCTGATACAATGGCTTGATCGTCTTCATATAATAGTGTTATTGCGAAATTCTNAAAAATTAAAAGTTATCCACTTGTTCAATTGTCTTTAACGATTTTACTTCTTAAGGGTTGGAGTCCTTGAAATGCCAAGGAGATGTCAAAATTATAGTTGCGTATTATTTTGAGATGTTCAAGTACTANTGGAGTCCTTGAAATGCCTAGGAGATGTCAAAATTATAGTTGCGTATTATTTTGAGATGTTCAAGTACTACTCTCTGCAGAGTGTTGTCATCATCTGATACAATGGCTTGATCGTCTTCATATAATAGTGTTATTGCGAAATTCTTCTCGCAAAGGTCAGTTTGTATATTCATTACATTTAGCCGCTGTTTCCACTCCCGGATTGCGTTGTCCAAATATACACTAAACAACTGCGTGTATACTAAGGACTGTAATATAAGTGATGAATACGAATCTTTATCGCTGTAATTCCTAGGTTTCAACGTCCTGTGCACATGTCAGATAATTTCCTTTCATCATTGGTTGTCGTTCGTGTGTGTGTGTGTGTGTGTGTGTGTGTGAAGCTACTTTCCCATTTATTTAGGCCAATGAGAAATATGGCACTCTAAGACTGAACTTTTATGATTGATCTGCTAAGTGCCACGCAGAGACAAAAATACACTGTCCATTCATAAAAGGTTCAAGACGCTACAGTGTTTTGGAAGCTATGTTGGGTCAAACATTTCCCTCGCTTTTCCAGTGCCTCTAGTGATAGTACATTGTGAAAGGTAAAGCGGTATTCATATTTTTGTAACATCTATTCACGGTTTCTTCACACTTTGTGAATCAAACCTTTGGAAAATCACTCTATAAAAGTATTTCATTTTTGGTTAAATTGTACTTTTAATTGCGTTTTATCTGTGAACAGGGAGAAAATAGGTATTTTGGTAATGCCTCGTAAGAAATAGTTCCCATAGAAAATATTATTATACTGAGTGCGCACAAATACGGCGAGTTGTCCCCCTGGGGTAATTTTCTAGACTTAAGAAGGTATTCATAGTCAAGTCTCAAGGCTGCTTAAGACAATCTTGTTCAAGACCATCTTATTTCTCAAGACAGTGTTATTTCCGCGCCACGTTTCATAGTCTACAAACAAGACGATCTTCGTGAAGGCGGCGTGCTCAAGGCATAGCTTATATTATACCACTTCCGGTTTGGTCAAGCACAAGCTTAAGGCGCGGTACAAAGCCTTGAATTAACTAAACATGGCTGCTAGACATACAATAGAAATGAATCGGTATTTTTGTCACCACGACGTAATGTCTGCGCGATATTATATGCAAATTGAAAAATAAAGTATTCCAAATTATGCGCAACTATTGAAAATACATAAAAACACGATTATAAACAAACAAAGTGACGCTGATTTGGTGAAAAATAACGCAATTGCTTTTTTCGCTTAAGAAAATGTTGCGGACGAGCATAATACGAGATTGTAAAGAAAACTGTATGAAAAATATGACTTATTTACACGAGCTGGCAAAAAATTACTCACCATAAATCGATAATAACACTTTTTAACTTAAATGAACAATACGAAGTGTACTTTTATATAACCTTACAGTTAGAAATAATCAGTGTAAAAAACATTTATATTTACAAAATTATTACTTTTATTTTCAATTAATTGACGGTATAATTTGATATATTTTGTTTTTTATTAAATCCATATACGTTTATTGAAATTACAATTCCATTTGAAAAGAAATAACATTTAGTTGTATATCAGTAATATTTCATGTAGCGCTAATATAGTTATTACTTTGTATTAGTAATTTGTAAATTAAGTTAAAATAAATTGCATCTGTATGTAGAATTACAGTTCCGTAAATACTTTTTCAGAGCACAACAATTTTAGATTTTCGTCCAAATGTGTAGTTAAATCATTAATCTCAACCCAACACATGTTTTGTTATCGCCATTTTGCAGAAATCTTTGCTAGTTCGATGTATGAAGTAATCCGATCATCATCCGCCGTTTAACAGAGCACAGTCTCAAGTCACCTGTACAGTGGGCTTGGCGAAAACGGGCTTATTTGCCGTCTTAAGCAAGGTCTCGATGACTATGAAACTTGGTTTGAAACCGCGATCTCAACCATTGACTATGGAACATAAATATTCAGTCTTAAGGCACACAAAACTAAGGCAGCCTTCGTGAAGGCAGCCTTGTGCCTGTGCTTGAGACAGCTTTAGCAATATTCACGAAATGTAAATACGAACTTAAGACACATTATAAGATTGTCTTGACGAAGCCAGTGCTCAAGGTATGTTTATGAATACCGCCCTTAGTTGAGCTTTGTCTGCACAAGGCGGAGGAATAACTTAAAAGTAGAACTTTAGCAGGACTTAAAAAAAAATTGGAAGTAACCATGAATAGGCTATATAATGGCCACAGATTCAGTAATATAGTTTATTAGCGGGTTTTTTTTCGCACTTTTTAAATATAACTTTTGAAAAATCACAGAACTTTTACTTACAATTTATCTATGTATTGTAATATTTAATTTATAATTAAGTAAATAAACATCAGTGGGAAAACAGGTGTGTTGGTAATACCTAGAAAGAAATAGCTCTCATGCAAAGTATTATCTAACTGAGTGCGCACTAATGCGGTTCGCTGTCCCTCTGGTAAAATTTTGAAGACTCGGTTAAGCTTTGTTTACATAAGGTGGAGGAATAACTTGAAAGTAGAACTTTAGCAGGACTTCAGATAGGTTGGAAGTAACCGTGAATGGACTATAACAGGGTAAACACGGACACTAAGAGTACAAGTTTTAAAAATACATTGAAATGATTGAAAAATGCAGATGGGGGTGAAAGTTTCGAAAGCGAAATTGTCAGTCCAGCGTCCTGATCTCTTTTTCTGCCCCGTCTAGTGCAGCTGTTTCCCTGCAGGCAGTAGGACATCTCCCTTGGGCTCACCTGACTCTAGAAAGCAAGAGGAAAGCAATTTAGTGCGAGGAACAGGTCCCGCGTCGTTCAAATCTGTCAGCGACGTTGAAAGTGTTGATAGTTCCTCTCCAAACAACTTCTCTTTGGCCGCTCGCTCTTGTGCCTCGTTTCCCTTAAAAGGCAGACAGCTCGATGCGTCCTGAGGTGTAGTATGTAGTTCATTAGTAAATACTTCCAACATTTCTGAAGCCGTATCTATGGCTCCACTTTACATGGCGCGAACTGAGCTGCAGTGTGTTTGTAATATCCTTTAAGAAAAAAAAAATATATATTTAACTTCTGCACAATTTGTTTGCAGAAAAAAATAAGTAACACTCTAAACTAGGACGGAATACAAATTTAAACATATAACGGTTATTGCAAACACTATTTTGAAGCTCTTCAACATGGCAAAAAACTACGTTTTCAAAAGGTTATAGGCTAAAAATATTCTGAGCTAATCCCAGCGAAACTAGTATAGGGCTCTGTATTGAACTTTGCTACAGACTTTCCACCAATAACATGACGGGTCACCGCTTTAAAGTTCCTTAGTTACACGCAGCACGACGAGAACACTGCACTTCAGTTCAGGGCCATTTCCGTGGCGGCGACAGGGCATTTTATGCTCGTGGTAGTGTCGCCCTTATCGTCCCCCGCGTTTCTCGGCCTCAGACGTGGAGGTAGACGGGTCCCTTAACATTTTTCGTCATGTCGGGACTGTCGCGTCTTGCTACTCTGACTCCAGCATTTAAGGGAGTTTACAGAATTGGAAACTTGAGCAGTAAGCAGCATAATTTGGCAGAGCAGTAACCTAACAAAAATTAAAAATACAATAGTATAAACGCTTTTGTTTGAAATTAAAACTGCAATAGGCGTTTATTTAGTTGGATTTTTGTTTCCACAAGCATTTTTAGCAGTAGGCAAATTAAAATAAACCGCTACTGTGTGTACTAAACTTTTGTGAGGTTACTGCTCAAGGTCAAATTCTACTTATTTTACTGTTTGAGTACTGGCCACCGAAAAATTCATTATTTCATATTTACATGGAATGCTGTTCAACTTGTAGACATTACTTACGAGTACTATTTCCTAAGAAAACATTTTTGGATAGCATATTGTTTAAATAACGGCCTGGAAAAATCACAATTCTAGTGTTTGCGTGACATACAAATAATAAAAACTAACTCACTATCCGAAATGAGATAATTCACACTGACATAAGATACCATAAGTTACTCCATGGAATCTTTAAAATCATGCTATGAAATATTTCCGCAATTTTTAAAAATTGCTTAAAATAAGGTTTTTTTTAAATCCAGATTTTGATATGTAGCAGTTTTATGATTTTATGTAAAATAAATTTAGCCAAGCATACCTTAAAATAAATTAAGATGTGGTTTTTTAGTCGCCCTTAAGTTTTCTGTAAATTATTTCGTTTGAAGACTGTTCGCGATAAAATTAGCACTTCCGAAATCAACCATAGAAAAAAAGTAATTGCTCCTACCTGCAAATATTTTAACGGGCGCACTCAGTGACATGCGCCAGTAAAGTTAGTAACGATGGAGGGAAACTAGTTCCACATCTTAACATCGAATAAAAAAAGTTAGGTAACTATTTGTGTGTGCTAAATTAAATTATTTCTTTCGCTTTCTCTTTTTTTTTTTTTAATTCATCGAAGTGTAAAAATGAGCAGATTTGTAGAATATTTACTTTTGTTATAATTCTACAGTTTCACTTGACCGACGCATGAATAAAGTGATGAGGCCCAAGGCAGTGTTAATTGTACATAAGGCGGAAGAATACACAACGTGCATACAAGCAGCTCTTAAGCAAAGCTTTCACTACTGCTCAGTTTACAGTAAACAGCCTTTACTTTATTTGCACGTTCCGAAAACACTACAATTGTGATATTGTCATGCGATAATGCAAAAACCATGCTATTAATTTGTTTTAATGGTAGGACAGGAGTACTTGCGTGTAATGCCTGCAAGTTGAACGGTGTTTCGTACAAGCATAAGTTTCCAGCAGGGCAAACCTCCAGAAAGAGTGCGTCGGAGCGGGCGATGGTCAGTTGGCGAGACCACGCTGGAGGAGCTGGAGGAGGAGGGGTGGCTGTTGACCCTGGGCAGTGTCCAGCCGCGGTGACCTCACTGCCGCATTGACAGCGGGTCTCGCAGAGCTGGCAAGGCCCCAGCACGCACAGCTGTCCATGTGTCTTACTCCGCGCACGTGTCTACTCGCGTGCACGCCGCGTGCTAGCCGCTCTCGCACTGCCGGCCGGACCTAACTGCGTCTAGTCCTCTATTCGCGGTTCCTTCACACTTTTTCAAACAAACCTTTGTAAAATAACACATGTATGACGTGTTCGGTTGTTTCTTAAATATGTCGTGTTTCACGAGAGTTTTATGCTTCTGTTAACATATCATTTCTTATTATTTATTAAATTGAACTTCTACTTATACATGATCTATAAATTATAACATTTTATATTTATAATTAATATAAATAAAAACACGGAGAAAATAGGCGTGTTGGTAATATCTAATAAGAAATAGTTCTTATGCAAAATATTATTACACTGAGCGCGGACGAATACGGTGTGCTGTCCCTTCGGTGTAATTTTATAGACTACTTGGTTAAGCTTTGTATGCATGAAGCGGAGGAATATATTGGAATTAGAACTTTAGCAAGGCTTCAGAAAAGTTGGGAGTAACCGCGAATGAAATATACTGTATCCCCTCACATTACTATAAGCTGTCCACGGTAAACTGGACACTTTTGAAAGCCCTGCTTAAGATCTATGTGTACGAACATTGTGTATTCTTCAACTATATGCAAAATTAACATGCCCATGGCCTGATCACTTTATTCATGCGTTGGTCAAGTGAGACTGTGAAATTAAAAGAAAAGTACATATTTAAAAAATTGGAGAATTCGTGCACCTAAATGTATTGTTGCGTGCCGCTGGTCTGCGCCACTGGCCTTGGCTCGCCACACGCGAGCGGGCGGAAGAGAAGGACATAGTAGTGATAAGCGGGGTGGCGAGTCAATGGAATGTTTTAAATGACAAACGAGCGATAATCCTGCAAGCATTTTGAGATATGCCGGCGTTCTATCGCGATAACACTTTGGCGGCTCACCGCTCGTGACCTTCGGCGGATAGGATTTCTGCGTTTATCTGAAGAATGCTCTAAATTACTGACCTCGTTCTCTCAGCGTGACTCGGGGTGCGTTGAACCTTCCAGATGGTCGCGGGCGACTGATATAAATGCGTGACAGGCCTTGGAACCAGGAGTTGTTGTTGAATAGATGAGTGGCTGAGTTTCAGCGATAGATGACGAGCGGCGTGACCAGCGGAAGGGAAATCTGCGACTGCGAGTATCAAGGAGTGAAGAGTGCAACTGGCAGGCTGGACTATTGTGCTGGGTGCGTGAATGAAAGACATTACAGATGATGGCAACAGACAAACTGAAAGTGTGTTAATGATGAGTATCAGTTAATTGACTATAACTAAACAGGGACATTAAGAAGGATGTTAATTAGAGTAATAATATACATTAAATATTGCGCTCATTGAGAAATAAAAAGAGTAATATTGTAGATAGATGGATTAATACTGTAAATAATAACTGTATTAATAAACTAAAATAAAATAGAGTTATTTTATTTTTATTAAGACCTCCATCCTTCACGAACTCAGAAACGCTCCTTAGGCGTCTTGTAACACTTGTGTCATAAGTGGGATGGAGGCATTTAAATGTGAATTAAGTTAGACAGTAGGCAAGTAATTAGTGATATTTAAAAACAATTATTTATTGTTATAGTTGTAGGCCGCAAAATTCAGACGGTTTTGTACAACCATCAAAGTGAACTTTAACTAGAAAAATATCTGCAGAACTGGAAGCATTGCGAGCATTAATTGAGAGATTAAATAGCCAAGTGAGCGCAAGTGCAAATAGCTTGAGGTAAATTGTAAATACCCAAATTAGTTCTGTAAAAGAAAGTGTGAGTGAAACTGTAAATAACCAAATTAGTTCAGTAATAGTCAGTGTAAACGAGAATGCAAATAGTCAGATAACTAATGTAAGTGATTTAATAGATAAAAAAATACAACGTAGACAGGAAAATAGACACTGTAAATGAAAATGTAGACAGGAAAATATAGGGCATTAACGAGTTGGTGAATACGAGAGCTGACTCTGAGGACAAGAAGACTGACAGTGTAAATGAAAAAGTGGACAGTGTCTGTGAAAGGATGTACAGCGTTGAGAATGAACTGAAACAGAAGATCAGTGCATTAGAGAAGGAATTGCATAAATCTATTCAACAACTGAGTTTCAATATCACCGCAGCGGTGTAGAAGCAGTGCAAGTAGAAACCAATAAAGCAGCCTCGGAGGAGAGCAAGAAGATCTGAGGCATTGGTGTCGCCACGCAGCCAGCAGTGGGGAAGGGGGTCTCAATTAAGCCCGCCCCTTACGATGGCCAGACTTCTTGGCGGGAGTAACAAACACCAGTTTGAAATAGTCGCAACCCTGAATGGCTGGACAGCCGAACAGCGGGCTTACTACCTCGCGGCTGTACTGAGAGGCCCAGCACTGAGCATACTACAATCTCTGCCAGAGCGACATCGACTGGAGTACCCCCCACTGGTGTCAGCCTTGGAGCTACGTTTCGGCGACCGATGCCTGCGACATGCCCATCATGCCCAACTGCAAGACGCCCTGGCCCGAGCACTGGAAGTGGAGTCAGCAAGACAGGGGACAGCACCCCGACGTCCGGTATGGGCACCACAATCAGAGGTCATAAGGGTCATTATGGGTCGTTTGTGGTGTGTGTGGGGCTTAATGCGGTGCTAAGTGTGGTGCTGATTGCGGTACTGATTGTGGTGCATGTGGTGCTGATTGGTGAATATTGCGAAGGATTGATGGAAAGATTGACTCCTGCAGACTGATTCCTGCATGTGATGGCCCAATGTCTGCATGGGATTGGCCAGCTGCAATCACCTGGAAACTCGCTGATTGGCTGGTCTTTGTCCCCACAATGTCTTATTGGTGTAATATGATTGGTTCGAAGTCAACATGATGTCATAGGGCTTGCATACGTGTATATTATAAGCAGTTGAGGGGGTCAGCTGAGAGACTTAGTTTGACAGCAGCTGATGTTAAAGATACAACGTCTCAGATTGTGAAAGCAATTAATAAATATTATGGAAACGAAGGTTGTGGGTCCAGCAGCAGTATCCACAGCAGAACTACCATCGACTTCTTCAGACATGACGTTGACAGTGCCATCGACTTCTTCGGATGGGTCACCTACAGCAGTGTTGCCATCGACTTCTTCATGCATGACGCCTACAGCACCTTCGACTTCTTCGGATGGGTCACCTACAGCAGTGTCGCCATGGACTTCTTCGGGAATGTCATCGACTTCTTCGGATGGAGTACCTACAGCAGTGCCATCATCGATGACTTCGTCAAGGCTTCGTTGTTGTTATTGTGATCAGATATTTGCCTACAGCCAAAGTGCAAGGAAGCACGAAAGAACTACTTGTGTGAAGGGGCCTTACTGTGCTATACATCAATGTGTTAAGAGCAAACGAGGTGATAAGCTGAAGATACATATCAAGAATTGTAAAGGCAGAGTTCCTGCAGCTAAGAAACGCCCTGTACTATCTATTGGCAATACCACATCAAATGGACTCTACCTAAAAATAAAAATAAAAATCAGCATTCAAGGACATTTTAAAAGATTATTTAATTGGAAATAACTTTGTTGGTACGAAAGACATATGTACATACCTGGACCACATTAAGCAAAGGATAATCAATCAATTAACAGAAGAAGTCGAAGAAGGTCCCATAAAATATAATGTTTGATTGAGTCAAACGTACATATTTCTTTGGCCACTCATTCGGTTGCCTTCGTTCAAAAATATAACTCGAGATTTGTATACATTTAAAGTGACAATTAAGTTAGTAACAGTGTTTGCTAATGCATTTATCTGTGCCTAATAATGTTATAAACATCTTAATAAAACAAGTTCAACAGGAAAATAAAAGTAAAGCTTTAAAACGTGAAATATTTATTCGCGCACGATGTTCAGTATTTCAAATGTATGTATTTAAAAACATTCCGCTTTCATCAGTAGTAACTTTAGGTGAAGTTGCTAGGCGTACGTCTCGGGCGCAGCTGATAAAAGTTCAACTCTCGGTCGGGATTAATTCTTTTAAAATATTAACCGAAACTGTTTAATGTACGTTGAGTCAAATAAATCTTTTGTTGCACCAACCAAATTTTTGTTTGGGGCAACCAAGTAAGAACAGCAAAATAATTTGGTTTCAACAACAAAATATTTTACTGCCATTATACAAACAATTAATTTGGTAGCGCCAAACAAACTTTGTTTGATTCAAAAAAACTTTTTTTCTCAGTGTGGGCGAGTATTCAGTTATTTTCAACGTAGTCAAATGTCCATACTGTTAAGTTTTTTTTCCAATTAATCTCCTTATCAACGAAAAAACACATCCCTTGCTAATGACATGATGACAAACTCGTCAAGCATAGCGGACGCCCTTAATTCTACTGCTGGCACAGATGACCAGTGTTCAGCTACTAAGACCACTGATTGGCAATTAGCGATCCTTAATAGTTTCCTGCTGATCAGTAACCTCAGCGGTCAGTAATAGAAGAAAAGGAATGTAGTCAGTTATGTGCAGGGTAAAGAAAATGAAGGGATTCAGCCAAATACTCTTGTCAAATTATTTTTTTATGTTTAAAAATGTGTTTAACTTGCTAGCTCACTTAAAACATTAGCATAATGTAAGTTTAAGAACAAATTTCAGCTAATTAAAAATAACAAATGCTTAAAAATATAAATATAAATAAAAACTTATCTGAAGAAAAACCTCCTTCCCCTATCCACTATATGGGCATCCTTACAGTGGCTGCAAACCTATTCCCAAAAGAAAAAATGTTTGGTACTTTACAGTTAGTTTCACCTTCGCTACTTGACATAAGTTGCAAGTTCCAAGTAGTTCTTTGTTGTCTTTAGATTTAAAATGTTAAAACTTACATGTTAATTTTAATAAAAAACAGATTTCATAATAGTAACTGTCAGAGACGCTTTAATAGTCTTTCTTTCTATCTCTCTCTTTCTCCTTTCATCCCAGTTTTTTTGGCTCAGTAAGGGTGGCCTTTCACTTCATTATTTTCCAGTCTTGTGAAATACTACTTCATTTGCAGACAATACTTTACAAAATCTCCATACAACAAAACTTTCTGTTTCATGGATTTTGCACAATTGGTTGTCAGGAATATATCTATGCTTCTGTCGTGCAGGAATAAGTAAACTAATGCTCCACTCTTAACGGGAAAAGAGCGTACTGTGTGATAACATCCTCATTGTCCGCGGCTAGCTTCTCAGACGGTACAATAGTAGATTCGTGATCGTGGTGGGATGAGTGTACACCAATACAGAATTGTTGTTTCTGCACCTCGTAGCCGGCTGTTGCCACACGCCACAACAAGCACTTCTAACACGTGGCTGTCTCCCGAGCGTGACTGGCTAACAAGGAAGTTTACTTTTCAAGGCGGTGACCACGGGAAATTTTGTTATTTTATATTTGTACCAAATATTGTTCAACTTGTAGATATTGGCTGCCTTTTTCGCGGGTAACTTTTTTGTTAGATCGCATGGTTTCTGCAAAATGTCATGTCAAAGTCAAAATTGTACTGTTTTTGTAATGTACCGATAAAATAAACCACACTATTTGCAGAAAATTTAATAAAGGGCAACTGAAAGATCTTGTCTTAATTCATTTTAGGGCATGCTTAGCAACAGTTATTTTCTAAAAGTTGAGGGCGGTTACAAACAAAAAAGTGCAAGAATTTACTTATTTTCAGCAATTTTATTTTTAATTGCAAAAATATTTCCTTGTGCAATTTTATAGACGTCTTGAAGTAGCTGTGGGCATATTCTTTCAGTGTGAATTGTGTAATTCCTGTACGTAAGTTAGTTTTCATGATTTGTACATTTCTGAAACAATTTTGACATGTATTTACGCGAAAACTATGCTCTCAAAAATTGTTTTTCGCAAGGAAAGAGTAATCACTAGAGACCGGAAAAATTCGCGAGTTCAATAACCCGCAGTCTAGACTCTACAGTTTTATGTACAAATAGGCCGACATCAACTTTACATTGGTTGTCTGCTGTCACAGTGGAAGGCGACGATTGAGCCAGCATTCTTCAGGAAGTGTCAAATACCGCGTGGGCCAGTGGCTAAATTTATATAAACGATTATGTTTTGAATTCTAGCTTGTCCCTAAATGAATCCACGAATTCTTCATGTCTCTGGTAATCACTGATGTCTAACACTTGAACAGTGTGTGGTTCAAATATGAAACAGCAAATTTTTTTCGTGACTCCCGCCATAAGGGCTTTTGCCTGCCAAGTCTGCAGTCACGGAGTTTAAATGGGGGATCAATGTCAAAGAAATTCCTTCTCAATGCATCAAGTTTAAATATAACGGTTTCAAACAAAAAAATATTCAATGCAACTTTTCCAGAGAATATTGACACGTTAAAAAATAATAATATTAATTTAAAAACACCTATATTCTTTTATAATTTTTGTAAAATTAAAATTTTAATGTTTAATTTAACAAAAAAATATATTAAACATAAAACTGGCAATATTTCTTAACGTACCAGTATTCCTTAAGAAACGTCAAGTAAAATAATACATTTTGTTTGGAACACGGCACGTCAATTTTAAAGATAGCTGTTCAGAGCTCTGGTTGACCATATCCAAACCAGCACGCGATTATCTCTTCCGTGTGACGTCATGGGATGGTTTTACCCACCCTGCCGGGGCCGACTCCTATCGGTTGTTTGTCGACAATATGTTCAGCAACGGCGTAACACGGCATAATTATGGCCCTGGACTCAGACGCCCAAGTAAATTATCACTGAACATTTATCACTCATGAGATGTTTGTGGCAAGGTGATTCATTCTCCACACTGTCACGATGTCTCCTTGAACCCAACATCACANCCCCCCCCGTTAAGCTCTTAACAGACTAGCCAATCACAGTTAATTCCTGACGGGAATACCTTCCTCCTTCGGTTCTTCCCCGGCAGCATTGACAAATGAGAACGTTAATTTATTTTTTCAATCAGGTTACGTAAATTATACATTGATTACAGTTATGTACCTGTAAATCTACTTTAGTGTTTGTATTTACTGATTCTAAATCCAGTTGCTGTAAGGACTATGTTGGTATAGGCTGTTTACTGTTAATTGGGATATACTTTTCTTCTGATTTTGTATCCCCGCTCCATATGTAAAATTTATACTGTCATAGGCCTGATCACTTTATACATGCGCCATTCGCGGTTTACTTCCAACTTTTCTGAAGCCCTGCCGAAGTTCTACTTCCAGGATATTCCTCCGCCTCGCGCAAGCAAAGTTAACAATGTCTAAAATATTACGCCAAAGGGACAAAGCACCGCACTCGTGCGCACTCACTTTAATATGACCTTGCATGTGAACTATTTATTACTAGCTATTACAAACACACTATTTATATTCATATCAATTATAAATGAAATATGATTAAAACATAAACTATAAGCAAAAGTTCAATTTAACAAAACATAAGATACTTTTATATCAACAGAAGTATAAAACGCTTGTGATACATTCCATATTTAGTAAACAACCAAACACGTCATGCATAATGTAATTTTTTCAAAGGTTTGATTTAAAAAATGTGAAGATACCGTAAATAGACTATAATAAACATATTAATTCTCTAAAGTGTGTAAAAGAAGAAAAAATAACTTCAGTGGCTCTAAATCTAAATACTAAACTGGCAATACAATTCTTAAGAACGATTTTCATTCTCAGCCATCGTAGCCGCGAACCTGCACGCAAGTATGTATATGCTGCAGCGTATTTGTTATTATGGGCGGGGGTATTTTTTTTATAAAGGTTGATTTCAAAGTGTTAACCGTGAATAGCTTTCACCTTGGGTGTCAGCACGCATCACCATCGCGGAGGGATGTAAGGTGGAGGGACACCTGTCTTCCTGAGCGATTTCGCCCATTACAACCTAACTGCTACCCACCAGAGCCGCACTGGGTTACTTTGCGACACAAAACTCTCTTCGGGGTCCCGTCGCCTGCCAGGTGTTGGCCCTTTCAAGCAGCGATGGAGGAAGTATTTACGTCCAAATTATTTCCATACACGACACCGTCGAACTTGCACGTTTACTGCGAGGTGCAAGGGCAAAATTGATGACAAATATTACAATGGGAGAATTCACGACTCTGATGAAGAGTAACAATCATACTATCTCTTTAACTAGTACTGAGTTCTGTTTATATTTTTTAACTTTGTAAATTAACAATAATTATTCCTTAAATTTGACTTCGCAAGAATTATGTAATATTTCATTAGATTCCTGCGCGTTGAAAGGAAAGTCATTTTCGAGTTAAAGTGGTTAACTAGCTTATGTATTACTTTTTATTAAAAAAAATATTTGCATCATTTTAAAAATAAATTTATAAAATTTAATTTAATCTTAATATAGTAGTTACTTTTATAGAGTAGTTACTTTTAAGAGTTTATCATGAAGGATCAGTGTCAAAAAATTATTAATTACTTCCAAAGACTCACTGTTGATTAAATAAAAGTACCAGCAGTCTAACAAACTGTTGATTAAATAAAAGTACCAGCAGTCTAACAAACTGTTGATTAAATAAAAGTACCAGCAGTCTAACAAACTGTTGATTAAATAAAAGTACCAGCAGTCTAACAAACTGTTGATTAAATAAAAGTACCAGCAGTCTAACAAACTGTTGATTAAATAAAAGTACCAGCAGTCTAACAGTAAGAATAGGCAGGGATAAAAAAATTATATTCTGTGTAGTAACGAAAAAATAATAAATTGAAATAAAAGCTTGGCCCCCAAGGTCTCTTTCACTCGCTAATGGGCGTGGCCTAGAAGACAAAGGCTGTAAGGTAAAATAAAATATTTTTAAGCTGGAACTTCACTGGAAAAATATGCTTTCTGCGCTCTTGCCCACGCCTGGCAGCAGCTCGTGCGAGTCATGCATCTGCAGTGAAACGAGTCCAACATGCACTTGCATACTGGGAGGGGATAAGAACTGATAGGTCAACAGCTCACATCTGGCAGCGACTAGAACTTTCCAGAAGGGCGGAGACTGTCTCCTCTACTGAGAAACGTCTCGATGCTGAACGAGATCAGCTCGGGGCGTGCGCACACGCAGAGTAGTCACGATCGCATGAGGAGGATTGGTTCAAGTATAAACACGACCCTTTAAGCCGCCGAACTGAGCTCCTGGCAGTGCTCTATACGGCGGTGTATTTCGAGTGCTGGTGCTTATTCGACGAGCTGCGGCGATTGTTGGCACCGTCGAGACAGTGACCCGTGTACTCGGAGCGACCTGTGGGGTGTGATCGGGGTGGTCCCCGGACAAGTGATGTCCTGGCACTGTTCCACAAGAACACAGCGGAGGTGGGACGAGTTCACGACGGACTCATGCAATTGACCCACTCTCACTGATGTAGAATATTGGACTGCATTGTTTTGGTTAATATGCGTGGTCAAATTATGATTGATTGAAGTATATTAGGTAACTGTTGTGGAAATTGGCCTGTATTTTACTCAGCATTGTGATATACTGACAGTGCAAAATATTGCGACTTCAGTCCCTTCATGAACCTGGCCATATTCGGGCAGTTGTGACAGCACTCAAAATAAAAAAATAATAATTAATTTAGAGTTTTGAATCAAACTCGATTTTTTATAAATTTTTAACCGTAAAATTGCTTCGATTGCACACACACAAACAAAATTGTCCCCAAGCTTTTAAATTTTCATACAGGCAAAGACAGGGCAAACTAAAATAATGCACGGTACGATTCATGATATGGCATACAGCAAGTGTTAACATAGAATATTTATTATTTTATTAAACACATTTCAAGCCATTCTATCAAAATTTTCTAACCTTGCATAATACATTTCCCTGATATTTTCTTAACTTCACCAGAAATGTAAAATCCTCTGACTTTTCCAGTTTTTTTCCTTGTTTTGTTTGACGCTAGATGCCCTGCACGACAATGTTGGCTATGGACACGAAGTAGAAAATCTTGAGTATGCCTAGACGAACCGGATTCGATTCCCGGCGGGGTCGCTCCCAAATTTTCGCACGTGGGAATCGTGCCGGACGATGCCGCTGGTCGGCGGGTTTTCTCGGGTATATACCGTCCCCCACCCCCTTGCATTTCGGCGCTGCTCCATACTCACCTCACTCCATCGTCATAGGCTGAGAGCCTATGACGATGATGATGTTAAGAGCCGCCCAACTCTCTCCACTACACTTTCCACTTAATAGCTCTGCCAACCTGCTAGCAATTACTTACCTCAGAAACTGATGTCAGAACTCGCACGATGTTAACTCCACAGCAAAGCGGCAACGACCACAATATTTCAGCTGGGTCCACGTCTGTGTGCAGACATTCTCAGACAATGATGTAACACAACCTGGAAGAAAACACAATATTTCAGCTGGGTCCACGTCTGTGTGCAGACATTCTCAGACAATGATGTAACACAACCTGGAAGAAAACACAATATTTCAGCTGGGTCCACGTCTGTGTGCAGACATTCTCAGACAATGATGTAACACAACCTGGAAGAAAACACAATATTTCAGCTGGGTCCACGTCTGTGTGCAGACATTCTCAGACAATGATGTAACACAACCTGGAAGAAAACACAATATTTCAGCTGGGTCCACGTCTGTGTGCAGACATTCTCAGACAATGATGTAACACAACCTGGAAGAAAACACAATATTTCAGCTGGGTCCACGTCTGTGTGCAGACATTCTCAGACAATGATGTAACACAACCTGGAAGAAAACAAGCATTTCGCTAAAACCACCACTATTAGACCTCATATTCTGCCACATTTTAATAACACATGAATAAATACATAGTTGTAAGTACGCTGAAAAGTAAACACATAAATATAATTAAAGGCATTTATTCCTAACAAATACAATGTTTCATCCTTGCGTTACATTTCAAAAACGGAGCTCGTACCTTGGTTAACAAAGCAACCAAAAATGCAATTAACAAAAGAAGCAAGGATATAACGCTGACCAGAGCAAATAAACGCACAATGTGTACAATTCAGCGCCAAAACAGCACGTAGTTATGCATTAAAATTTAAAGTTAAATCTCTGCCAATGCGATTTATGTGAATTTTTCATCGGGCTCGAAGAGCCTCGGTGATTTAGTTTGCACAGTTGAGCGTGTGCTGTTTTGTTAATACGAGGCAAACGGCTGTGTCAAGGACTCGAATGCAAAAATAACCACTATCTTCCGTTATTTCGTGAAGGTCAGTAGCCGGTGTTATTAACAAAAAAAAAACAACCGCGAGACAGACATGACGTAACTGCTTGAGCTACCGCAAGCATCTACTGACGAGACTCCGCAATGTTTACAAAAGTCATACTTTCCCGCTGACATCCACATTTTCTGAGGTGCAAATACTTAACATCTACAGACTGACTGCTACAGTAATGATTGCGCATCACACTCCATTAAGAGCGTCGGACCCCAAAAAGTTAATTATTTTTTAATTGTACCAAACATGGTTAAACACGTAATCATTATATGTGACGACATTTTCCTCTAATAAAAGAATACCCCTTGCATTATTTAAAAATTAATTTAATGTCAAATATTAAATTCCTCAGTTTTGTTGCAGCCGTAATAACAAATACTAAGTTGTAAAGATTTAAAAAATTACAACATGAACTAATTCCGTGGGCTACTGCTGGACATATATGTAATCACTAAATAAACGTTCATACGATTTTTAAAAAAATGTTAAATAAAACGCCAAAATTTATTTATATTTAAACTTTTATTTTTTTATTTTTATGGTTTATTTGGTGATTACATATATTTCACGCAGTAGCCTATGAGATTTGTTTACTCTGTACATTTTTTTCATATTTACAACTTAGTATTTGTTATTACGGTTGCAACAAAAGAGAAGAATTTTGTTTTTAACATCAAATTATTAATACAATATAAATTGTAAAATTTTTTATTCTAGGAAAATGTCATTACGTGCAATGCGTACGAGTTTAACAATGTTTGGAATAAAAATAAAACTATTCATTTTTTGGGACCCGACACCCTTAATGTGATAACTTAAGAACTGAACTAAGCGTCGCATAAGGCCGCGTCAAAGAGTACTTAAGGGGAACCTTCCCCGCCATATTGGAGTTTAAGATTTTTCTAACACGTTAGTGTTTTTTATAAAAGAAAACTCCGAAATTACTTCCATACCCAACTAGTTATTAACATGACACAGAAGTACAGATATAACGACTGAACTACGATTGCGGAATTATTTCACAATACCGATTTTGCTAAATTTTTGGCAGAATCAAAACTGTAATGTAACTATGAGTTCGTGGTTCCCTTGTCTTATCTATAATGCAGTGGAAGGCGAATAGCTAGTTGGGTATAAGGGTATTTTTGGAATAAAAAAAAACACAAACATGCTAGAAAAATTAAGGATCCAATATGGTGGGGGGAGGTTTCCATTAAGAATACAGAGGTGAAACAGTCGCTTGTTCCACGAACTGCAGCCGCACACGCCAGCAAAATGGCGTCACCGGCCAGCAAGATGTTGGAACGCCGTTCGCCAATCAGCGCGTGTATCTTACTCGCCAGCCGGCAGTCCAGACAATAGGGAACCTTTCGCAGTACGCAACAGCCAATCAGACACAAGACCTGTGAAAGAGCCTCGCGCGGCCAATCAGAGAAAGGTTAAGCTCACGTCAAAGGAACCGCCGCGCCATTTCGCTTCTACGTACTTACGGAACCCGCCTACCTGGCGCTTGAACTGCGCTGCGGAGTATCTGAAATAAACGTTTTCCCGCGAAACTATTAAAAGTGCGTCCAATGTGCTGTTTTACGAAAAGATAACACACTTCAGACGATGACTGTTGAGTGCTTTCAAAATGTCACATCCGTTAGAAACGCCATTTCAGAGTACTCCAAAACGGCAGAAAACTGCTTTTCAAAAGCGCTGTATCTCAAAATATACACATCAAATTCATGTAAAACTACTCAAGAGCCCTGCACTGAACCTTCCTACAGACTTTCCACCAATAAAAAAATAGGGCCACAGATGAAAGTCCCATAGGTACACGCAGTGCGACTAGAACACTGCACGCCAGTTCAGAGCCTTGATGCGCGTGGCAGTGTCGCCCTTGCCACTCCCGCGCTTCTGGGCCTTGAACGCGGAAAAAAGCTCCAGGTAGGCGCGGGCCTTAAGGGCGCTGCCTACTGGCTGGCAGGTGCGAAATTTAAATAGGAAAGGCCATGTTAAGGAAATTTCGCCCCAGTGCGTTAATTTTAACGACAGGCGTTTCAAACAAAATGTATTCTTCACGAATTTTTTGGAAGAAGATCCCTGCGAGCGTACATTTTCAATATAGATAAGCAGTATGTACTTTTTTTTTGTAAAACAAATTTAAAAAATTCCTTCCAAACATACTTTTCCTAAAATAAATTTCGCAATGAATACATTTTGTTTGAAACGATTGTCTTTAAAATTAACGCACTGAGGCGACATTTCCTTAACGTGCGATTTCCTATTTGAATTTCGTAGCTGGCAGGCGGAAGACAGTACCCTTAATCCACTCTGTGTTCCAGGCGTGGATGCGTGCTTCGTGGGAGCGGCGTGTCTCGCAGCGATCCTACACGGAGGATCCCTTACAATGGCGAGAGAGGGGAGTTATCACCACCAGGAGTTGTTCGCAACGGCATGCAGCCCGACGGGAGGATGCCGCTCCAGTGATGGATAATTAGCGGTACAGTTAATTGGTAGCGGCACTTGCGAGACACCGCACCCTACGGGGTCTCGAGTTCATTAAGCCTGTATGCCTCGATGGAAGATTCCTTGGACGACTCCGTGCAAGGCCGCATGGCCGCTTGTATGGATGGTTCTGGGGAGGATTTGGCAATATTCTGGCCGTTTTCATAGAAGTTTTTCGTAATTAGTCGTGTGCAATTTTCGAAGGAAACCTTTAAACAAGGTTGAAGTTCGATCTAATCAAAGAGAGGGCGGCAGAGTCATTCTGTTAATTTTGTTTTGAGAAAGATCGTAGGACTATTAAACACAAATCATTAGTAAATAAAAACACTGATTCTAAAACCGTATTTTGTAAAAATTATAGTAAACATTCGTATCGACATATAACACCAAAGTTCTTTTTATATCAACAAAACGATTAGGCTCTGTGGATAAACGCATAATGCTGAAGATTGTTCCTGAAACACACTTGCAAAATTAAAATCATAAAAAAATGTACTCGTCTTCACTTGTGCGGCAACAACTATTGTTGGATATGTTATTCCAAAGAAGCCTCCAGAACGACTTACGTGTAGGCTCGGGTGGCAGGTCTCGTGCAAGCTTCCGCCCGAGTTTGTATAGTCTATTCGCGGTTTCTTTACACTTTTTGAATAGAACTTTTGAAAAAACACTCCATGCATTAGGTGCTTCGTTGTTTCTTAAATATGCGATACATCACAAACGTTCTATACCTACTTGTGTGAAAATAAAAGTAGACACCTTATTTTTGAATAACTTTAACATTTACTTACATTCTGTCTTTAAATTATAATATTTAATTTAAGATTAACGTGAACAAAAACAGGGAGAAAACAGGTGTGTTGGTAATACTTAGTAATAAATAGTTCTCAAACCATATATTATTACACAGAGTGCACACGAATGCGGCGCGTTGTCCCTTTGGTGTAATTTTCTAGACTCGTTGAAGCTTTGCTTGCATGAAGCGGAGGGATATCCTAGAAGTAGAACTTCAGCAGGGCATCAGAAAAGTTGGAAGTAAACGTGAGTGGACTGTACGGAAAATTGTATCGAGGCACACATGCTTTAGCGAACAGAAACTCGGCGGAGGTTGAGCTTGTCTCTCGCGCCCTCCCTATATCTCTCTGCGGCAATGTCGCGGGCCCAGGGTTACCAACTTTTTCAGATTTACTAGAAGGGACACTTCCGACAATTCGACACGTCATATCTGGACCAAAAAAATAACAAGGAAATTTGTTATATAAAAATAACAGTTTTAAATACAATCTGTAATTAGTGAAAGTCTTTATTATATATATATATATATATATCAGTCAACATTTTCTGTGAACACATGTAAAAACCAAATATTATAGTCTGTTCACTGTAAACTGAGCACATTTGACAGACCTGTATAAAATCTGCTTGTATGTGCATTATGTATTCTTCTAGCTTATATAAAATTAGAATTGTCGTGGGCCTGATCATTTTATTCATACGTCGGACAGACGGAAATTTTTCATTTTTCTACACGCCGCGCATGTTTTCTCGTGTGGAAAATATTGTTATTACCCAATGATCAGTTTCCAAGCAGGCAACTACGAGACGCCGTGAAGCTGTTGGCAACACAACTCAAGAAAGTTTTACACCGCCTGTAATTTGGTTGCTTATGAAGAAGGACGCTCGATGAGACAGCAGGCGCATTACAAAGATACCTCGGAATGACAGGCGCAGCATTATTTCCAAACAGTGTGTATTTTCATTCCGTACTTTCTCTTGGGTCACGAGCAACCGAGTAATACAGTAAACACGGCGGTGATAAACTTTTCTGAGACGTGTAGTACAACGCTCGGAATGTGGTAGGCCTACATATTTATTTAACGTTGACCCTTTCGTGCTCCAACTTAAGACTATTGTCTACGTGTTGCGCGGGGACGTAACATAATTGGCCGGTACGGTACACTGCAGGTCTCGGGGTCCAATGACCTGACCTGTGGGTAACTTACTCTGTAAACCGTACTACTACTCTACGCTATGAACTGTTGATATCTTTATCACAAACAGCAAAGCTCGTCGGTTGTGATAACAAAACAAGTTCTTCGTCCACTTAAGGTGCATCAAAAAATTGTCTTATTTGCAACACCTGAAATGTGGGAGTGAAAGGGCTAGGACGAGCTAGAAGCGAGTCGCATTTATTCACGCCTGCAGAATCATCTGTTCCGTTGATCCCGATGGTTCGCACAACACAGGGCACGCTTATCATACTGAACAACGGTAATTATAGGTCGGATCTCTGCCAATATAATGCCGATTTTAAAGTGTTCCAATCAAATGTTCTTTCTCAAACGTGGAATAATACACAATCGATCCTGTTCATTTGAGAAATTTATACACTTTTTAGTGTCAGTGACATAAAGCTACGTCACAGAGAACCTTATGAACACTGCTAGCGAAGTAATATTCTGTCGGCCATGTCTTCCAAGAATGCGGATGTCGTGGAATAAAGACAAATTCCTGCAAATGATCACGTCCGAAATAATAGTCTACCCAGAGATACCCTACAGCAAGAATCAATCAAAGAACACTTCCTCGTGTCTGTTGGGCAATCAGAGAAATGAATTAACGTCGCAATTTAACCTGATGACCCACTGTGCCAACTGCCGCGTCCCGTGCCAAGTTCGGAGAGGCGTAGTGCGTGAATAATTCAACACGCGATCAGTGGCGCAACGGATTACAACCGCCGCGCCGGCTAGCGCAGTAGAGGAACGGTGTCGTAACTCTGTTCGCAAGATCAGCGACGCTCCCGATGACGACGCAAGTGACACGATGCACGAACATGACTTGCCTAAGTAACTTCCCTGGCAAAGAAAGAACAGGCCAGGAGCTGGAACTAAGGACGAGCGACAAAGACACGTCGCGAAGCAAGGTATACAAAAAGTGTCGCAATTCAATGTTAATATTTGCCTTCATTTTTTGCATGTTGGACAAATTATGTTAGGGATTTTAGCTAGTTTAAAAATTGGAACTGCTTACTAGATGTTCATATTTAAAAGATTTAAAAAACTCAATTACCTCAGCTGCGATAATTCAATAAGAATTTAGTTCTACCATCATTTAACTCGTAAATACGACAAATAACATTAAGCCAGAATGGATCATATTATCAATTCCTGTTGAAATTCATAGGTTCGACAACCTGCACTGTAGCCAGAATCAATGTCCCTAAATTATCTATTTATACACTCGTTTCTCCCTTTCCAATCTGTATCCGTATTAAAGCAGTGACACGAACACAGAGGGCTACTAGACAATAGAAGGTAGGCGTGCTGTTAAACACACGACCTTAGTTTCTCAACATACAACAATCACTAGCTTCGATATATGCTGTTCAAGGTAAAGTGAGCACTTTTGAGGCCCTAGTTATTTTATCTTGGCAGCTATGTTTTATCAATTAACAACTTTTTAAAATAAATATTGCAACGTAAGTAATAAATACAGTATGTATATTCCACCGCACTCGGAATTTAACGTCTAAGGCTAAAGTAAAATATATTTATTGATTATTTTTTCCAAATGAGAGGGCTTTCAAAAGTGCTCATTTTGCCTTGAATATCCNGTAAATACGACAAATAACATTAAGCCAGAATGGATCATATTATCAATTCCTGTTGAAATTCATAGGTTCGACAACCTTCACTGTAGCCAGAATCAATGTCCCTAAATTATCTATTTATACACTCGTTTCTCCCTTTCCAATCTGTATCCGTATTAAAGCAGTGACACGAACACAGAGGGCTACTAGACAATAGAAGGTAGGCGTGCTGTTAAACACACGCCCTTAGTTTCTCAACATACAACAATCACTAGCTTCGATATATGCTGTTCAAGGTAAAGTGAGCACTTTTGAGGCCCTAGTTATTTTATCTTGGCAGCTATGTTTTATCAATTAACAACTTTTTAAAATAAATATTGCCACGTAAGTAATAAATACAGTATGTATATTCCACCGCACTCGGAATTTAACGTCTAAGGCTAAAGTAAAATATATTTATTGATTATTTTTTCCAAATGAGAGGGCTTTCAAAAGTGCTCATTTTGCCTTGAATATCCTATATGTGTTGAGTGGGCACTCATACGGAGTCTGACTGTGGTACCATCTGGTGGTGAGTGCTATAGAAAAAACAAACAATTGTTAATCATTTAGAGCTGTTCCTTCTAATGGCGGTTACTGTCACGTTTCGACGACAGTACCGTCGACCAGCCGCTGGTCGACGGGTTTTATCGGGGATTTCCCGCTTCCCCCGCCCTTTCCTTCCGGCGCTGCTCCATACCTCATCTCGCCATCATTAGCTCTCAAGACCTCGCTGTTCAGAGCAGTCCAAATCTCTTCACTCATTACATATTTAGGAAACTAACCAAGCACGTCATACGGGGGTGATTTCAAAAGCTTGATTAAAACAGTGTGAAGAATCTGCGAACAGACTACAGTCTCAGCCTCTGCTAGATGGCCACGCACTGCACTCGCTGGTCGTTAATGAACTCATTTTTATCATCCATTGCGATAATGCACTGTATTTTTTTTTTAACGGGAACGATGCGACAATCTAACATTTATGTCCTATATGCACATAATTCCTGTGGAGTATAGAGTCTTTCGACAAGAAAGGACGTCTCAGAAGCGGTTATCTGCAATCAGTGATGTTCAAATTACCAAAGAATGAAAAACACCGTTCAACATGTACAAATCGCCTGTTAACCTCATTCCCATATATAATTAGTTTTTTGTGTAATCACACGTCCAATAGCAGTTCTTGTTGTATTTGTCATAAAACCATGTAAAGTAACTAACTCGCAGAAATAAGGATCTATCATGAAAACATGACACAAACCACATCAAGATGCCTATGCAACTATACAAAGAAAGGTTCCCAAAATTCTGCAAAACTGTCAAATATATAAACGTTTTGAATTTTTTTTTTTTTTTAACTTTCTCTTAATTACTTTTTGGGAAATTATTTTATTTATTTCATTTGACACAAAATCAGTCAAATCACGACCACCAGGTAATAATGGAACCGGGAAAAATTTAATTATACGAAACTTATGTTATTTATAGTACCTACAAACTGAACAGTATGCGAGAGGTACTTAAAATATAAAAATGTATGCTGCCGAACGTCATTATATCAGTAAGTAGTGGTTCGAAACCCTTTTTTAGGTGATCCCATAGCCTTTAACTTTTTCCTGTATTAACGTGTGACATAAATCTCGGTGCAATACTAAGAGCGTAATGGAATATGACATGAGTTTCACGAAACTAATTTAGTCCGCTGGGATAATCGTTTATTATAGCCGAGCAGTCGAGTTTAAATCAACACAAACGACTTCAGGGCACGTGCTTCATACGTAAATCTACCTTCGTAAAAGTAATAAACTTTAATACGAGACTTCAAGATGAATGTGAGGAAAATAGTGAACTGTACACTATAGATTTTAAGGCACCTCAGTGTCTGTGAAATTAGTACGCCGACCATCCAGTTTCGATCACCTCAGTAAATCAAACGTAGAAAATCTCTTGTGTTGGCGTGAAAATGCAGTCACCAACCGCATAGTCCAGATGCGGGGTTTTCGCTCTCTCAGAACAGCACAGCGGGAAGAGATGCACGCAGCGAAACGGTAAGTAGTTTTGAAAAACCTTCTATAACCTATTCGCGGTTTCTACACACTTTTTGAATCAAACTTTTGAAAAATCACACTATGTATGACGTGATTGGTTTGTTTTCTAAATATGGCATGTATAATAAGCCTTTTGTAGGGTCTACTTGCGTTATAAAACACATCTTATTTTTGGCTGAATTGATTTTTACTTTTACTTTATCTATAAGTTATAACTTAATTTATAATTCATTTAGATGAAAACAGGGAGAAAACAGGTGTGTTGGTAATGCCTAGTAATCAATATTTCTTATGCGAAATATTATTACACTGAGCGCGCACGAATGCGGTGCGTTGTCCCTTTGATGTAATTTACTAGATTCGGTTAAAGTTTGTTTGCACGAAGCGGAGGAATATCCTGGAAGTAGAACTTCAGCAGAACTTCAGGAAAGATGTAAGTGGCCGTGAATGGACTACGTACGACTAAAACTGTGCACTCTGTTTGGCGGCGAGAGTAGACGACGACAGGCAATTAAAAATCGGCTCTGCGAGCTTCGTAAAAATGCGTATCTAAAAATGTTTTATCATATTATCCAGGAATACATTTTTATGTGCTTCTTTTTTAAATAGGCTTAAAATTTATATTAAAAGTTTATTTCAAAAATTCAAAAACTCACTTGTTTACTTTATTAAAAAACATAAATTCATATTATATTCGTTTGCCATTTATTTAATTTAGACGAGCTTGGTTTAATATACCGAGATGAAAATCGCCCTAAAATATAATATCACTCATTCCACACAACCTCTGTTAGATTCTTTGCAAAATGACTGTTTGACTTTGACTTTAAATTTCAACTTTTCGAAATTGTAAAGTTAACAGTGCTTGACTTTACCTTTGACAGTTCCATTGTGCCAAGTTCCATAAGAAACAACATGTTGGAAAGCAAACGTAAAGTCAAATCGTTAAGTCAAATGCTAAAGTTTTCAATTGAGCAAGGGCCTTAATAACTCCTCGAACGTGGCAGGCCGCAGCTGCGACACTGAGGAAGGGCCCGACAGTCGTCGCCCTTGTTCGTCAAGGGGCGGCTGGAAGGGTCCCCGCGCCAACAAAAAAGCCCGACACCCGACCACAGAGCGGAACCAACTGCCGGTGGCGGGGGGCTAAAATTATTCCCCGCCCCAGACACCGCGGCAATGGCTGGCCGCAGGCACCCAGAGGGACTTCCCGGATAAAAATACCAAACAAGAGCCGTCTTCCGCGGCAGGCAGGTACTTCCTCACGCACAAGTAAAAATAGCGCCTCTGGTCAGAGACGATGATTCTCGCAGGATCCACGAGCAGCGACGTGTTGTCCTACATTCGCATTCAAAGAGCGTGAAATGAGTTCAGCGAAAGAACACTACAGTGATCAAATACTTGAGGGCAATTTCTAGTAAAATATTGCCTGTAAAATTAGTGCGTGTGGGTATACGTGCGTATCTCAGTAAGGAAATAATCAGGGAATACGAGTATTTATCCAGGAAAGATAAAAAAAAAAAAAAAACATTATCTACAGCCACCACTTCTTACTTTTATCCTATTAAACACACTCACTTGCAAAAAAAAATAATACTCTGAAGATTATATCGAAGGGTATACGTGAGCACAGGCACAGGAAATTGTAGTAGTATACAGAAAATATAAAAATATTGTACCACACAATTACAGGATTCACTTAGTATGGTGATAGACCGCCCGTAGCAGGCAAACAGGCGGCGATACGGACGGGTATACAGGCATACAGACGTCGGGTGTTCTCCTGAGGAAGATCCTGCCACAGCGGGCGGCAACTGGCCTTCTAGATCCACCGTATTTGCCGCTGGCCGAGGTCACCGTCCAGTCTGGTCTCGAACGTTCTCGATGGGCGAGATGTCTGGGGACCTAGCTGGCCAAGGAAGCATGCTGACGTCACGAAGGCAGGTCGGAGATACCCGAGCTGCGTGAGGCCGGACATCATCCTGCTGGAAAATGGGGCCGACAAGCTGCGCCAGGAAGGGGAGCACCCATGGTCGCAGGATTTCCTGGACGTAACGCCGCGACGCCAGAGTTCCTTTGATTACCACCAGTGGAGTGCGAGAACCGTAGGAAATGCGCCGTCGGGGTACGCTACGTGTTCACTGAACTCGTCTCTATGGCTCACACTGTTCACACTACTGCTAAGGCCTCATTCGGTGTCTTGCAGCTATGAATGATGGAGGGACATGTATGCCCCTCCCCCCCAAGTGGCACATTCACGCAAGCAAACCGCATTAAACGCAAATGGGACACATGACGGGCTATGACAATACTGTGTGGCAACCTTCGTTGTACTCACTAGATTTGTTCATGGTAATAGCAAGAAAGTCATATTTCAAAAAAATTGCAACACAAATTCCAATAACTTAAAAAATAGTTTTGTTAAAACCAATTAATATTTTAAGTTAAAATTCTCGTATTTACGTTAAAAACGACATGAATGTTATTTTTAAATTATTTGGTACCTTACCCGTAAACCGATTGGAAATCTAGAAAAAAAATTGGTTCTTGAATAGTTGTACGTGCAAATGATTTGATTAGAACACAAACTCCCGAATGCGAGTCATACACGACAGCGTGTGTTCAGACAAGAATAGCAGATTTTTGTTTCCTAACCTAGCCTAATTCTAAGTGCTAAGTATGAGCCCGAGGTAGGGACGGGAGCTAATTGCGTCTCAGGACTGAGCCCCTTACGCCTACAAGGGAAGGAATTCATACAAGGAGGCATGCATCGCGGCAGATAGAGATTGGGCAGTCATGGCCGCGATTGGGGCCATGACAACATCCAACCCATAACCAAGAAGAGAGAGGGAAAAACCGGCATAGACCCCGTAAAAACCCTTTCGACAGGAAAGAACTAAAAAATGGTTGCATGCATTAATAGAAGTGCTACAGGAAGCAGAGAGGGTGGAACCATGCTCTTTATTAGTGGGAAAGAAAGACTAGAAGAGAGGGGGCGGGACATCATCTTCTTTGATTTTGTAGTTTGACGCTGGCTTCACCGGAGTGATGCTTGCACACCACTCTGCTGAGGGTAGTGGCGCATCTGAGTCTCCTCCCACCCCCCTCTTCCTCCTCCGCCGAACAAGAATAGTAGGGACATTGCAAAGAGGTACAGAGTGCTGACAAGGTTAAAATTACAATTTTATCAGTTAATCTGCGGCATCTCTCCACCAGGTAGTAGGCTTCTCTATTCTGGAGGGATTTAACAGTTCTGATAAGAATGATTTGCAGAAGTAGTACACATAAATTATTGCACACACGATTTAAAATTCTCCCTTTCACGTGATAGGTGTACGATATGTGCCGGTACACAGAAGTATCAACTCAGTAGCAGCCTACTTATGTTTCCGGAGTCATTTCCCAGCCACTCCTGTGCCGTATTTGGGCGGCTTGGTCTCACCAGTGTGGTCTCACTAGCGCTCCAGTCACGTGGCTTCCGATCTGGACCAATACTGTGATCGACATATGAATGAGCCGAGTTCTTACGTGAACACAACCTTATGAGCACAGCAACTTGTATTCTTGCTGCTCCTAGTCCCAACAGAGCGAAGCAAACACGAAATGCTTGCCTTTCTAGTGGCCTCCCGTATCCGAAGTACAGGGCTTATGCCCAATTGCAGAAACGAACTTCAGGAAATATTCCGAGATCATTATCCACATGATCCAGGATCAGCGGCCAGAATCGTTGCACAAACCTCGATCAAGAGATGATCCAAGATCATTTTGAACTTGATTATGAACAGCAGATTTTCTGTGGTTCATATCATGAGCTCGAGACCATTGAATAATTGTAATTACAGTTTTATATTTTAAATAAGTGTTTCGGTGAAAATAATTTAATCCACATATAATAAATTGATTATAAAAATACATTACTAACAACATTCGTGCCACGTGTGCAAGTTATATAATATTCAGAAATGTAGGAAATAATAATGGAGTTGCATGTTTAGAAATTTGAAATGTTTTAAACCTACAATTTACATGGATATAATCCCATTTAAATATTTAATACTTAATAGCCAATATGTTTTACAGAGTTTTCACTTTTAAGTCAGTGCATAAAATGACGAAAATATTGTGGAAAATTGTAAGTCGGTTACGACATCGTAAATATAGCAACCCAATAATTACGAAATTTAATTTTTAAGCGACTACAAACTGTTTATCGTATACAATGATTAGATAGTTATATTTGAAAATAAGGGTTTTTCCTGTCATTTACTGTTGTTTCAGAACATTTCCAAAGAAAAACAAGTTTTACAACACACAAAAAAATTAAAATATTGAAACGCTGTCCCAATATTACGACTCGTAATTCCTGTCTCTTTAAATAATATTATTGAAGGAACATTGACGACACAATATTTTGTCCAATACCGATTGAACGGCGTTGGCCTGTGCGGTGTTGTCAGCTTTACGATTCGGCTCAACGGGATGTTGATATCGGGAAAAAATATCGATACTATTTATATTGGTTATTTATAAAATTATCGTTTTACAAAACGATATATCGAAATAAAAATATCTATTTTCGGTACACCATAATACGATATTTTCTGTTTTTAAGGCCATGACAAATGAAAAATTATTCTACATATTCAGGACAAGAGGCATTGCAGAAAGACGTGGCGCCTGTTTTTGGCGAATGTTACCGAAGTAAGCAGTAATTTTTACATTAAATTTTGTATTCAAAACAGAGTTTATTAAAAGAGCATTTAAAAAATATGTATTTCCCATGCCTGGAAAAATATTGATTTCGATAAAATATCGTTGAAANCAACATCCCAAGGCTCAACTTCGGTTAATGTGATCCGAGATCAAAAAAACCTCAGATTGTGTTCGTGCAACACCAGCAACTCTGATCCGCAGGTCATTTTTGTACTGAGATTAGCGGATCTCGGTTCAAATGTTAGAAAGGTGCAACCGACCGTTGAACGCCCAGCACTTCAGACGTTCTTGCGTGAGCAGTGCCGCCGAACGACCCGGATAACCGTCGACTAGTGAGTGGTTCGCGAGAAAGAGAACTGGTTTTCTTCGCCCGGTTCAGGCCAACGCTGGTTGGCCAATCAACTACAAGCCGTTTCACGCTCCTCTCTACGGGACTTGATTGAGCACGATCTAACTTGGTTCCCCTTCTGCAAAATTAATGATTATTTTTGTTAGTACCCGATAATAGAATGCTATCATTATACTGCTGATGATACACGTAGTAGATACAATAAACTACTTCAATTTGAGTTATAATGATTATGTTAATGAGTTCACAACAATAATAATTTACTGATTGTCCTATTATCGTTAGTGGATCTACAAATATGTTATTTCACTTTTAAACCATTATCCCATTAACTTTTTTGTATAACTCTCATTTGAAATTACGTCAGAATACGCGCTCACGAAACAATTACAATTTAAAATACATAACACATTACAAATGCACTTCCTAATCACCTCAAATAAAACCAGGTACAAAATTGTTTTTGCATTTTTTTTTTTTACATAAAGAGCTCCGCCTAGCAAGCCTTCAGCCACGGAGCTTAAATGGGGACTCAATGTCAAAGAAACTGCTTCTTAATACATAAATTTTAAAGACAAATGTTTCAAACAAAAAAATTGTCCAAGGCCACTTCTTCAGAGAATACTACCTCGTTAAGAAATTATAAATACATACATAGCATACCAGCATCGCCCCTAGCCTGCCAGTTTCATACTTATACTTAGCATACCAGTATCGCCCCTAGTCTGCCAGTGTCGTCGTTACCACACCAGTATCTCCGTTAGCCTGCCAGTGTCATACTTAGCATACCAATATCGCCCTTAGCTTGCCAGTGTCATCCTTAGGTCGTGGACACACGGGCGTCGAGCGTGCGTCGGGTAAAACGCGCGTCAAACGTAACACTGTTTTGTAGGACACACGGGCGTTAAGTCTGCGGCCCGTTAGGGTCGCCTGTCATGGCTCTGATTGGGTAACGTTTGCAACCTGTATCTACATTTTCAGGCTTGCAATATTTTTTTGAAATAAATACGGGCTGTTCAGAAGATACACATGTGTGAAAATGTAGTCAATATAGAAATGTTATGTGAATATAATGCTATAATACTTTTATGAGGATACATCTAAATGAAGTAAATTAAGAATATGTGTAGTTTTAAAATATAAAATTTAGATTAAAAAGTGTGTGCTGTACATCTTTCAGTCGTTTTCGACTGCAAATAACAGAAAACTTGCCAACTACGCACAATCGCAAACGAATTTCCGTTATATTGCTCTTAATTTATGTAGTGTATTTATTTACGAATACATGCAATAATCTTGATAACATACAATAATTTAGGTGTATGTTCCATTCACGGTCAGGTACTCTGTAATGCATAATGTCATGAGCTGGTTTCCCACAAAGGCGATCCACTTTTGATTCCCAGCCGGGAATTTTCAGTTTATTATCAATTAGGTAAACCAACTGGACTGAGAGGCTTGGGCGGCTCTTGATATATAAGGTCTTAAGAGACGACGAGGATGAACTGAAATGGATATGGAGCAGCACAGGAATGCGAGTGCAGGGGAAATAGGAGAGCACTGAGAAAACCCGCCGGCCAACTGTGTCGCTAGACACGACTCCCACTTATGAATATTCGGGAATAAGATGACCCGGAATCAAACCGTTATCGCCATGGAGAAGAGAGAAGCAACCTAGTCGTAGCGACAACCAGCGGCTCAATAGAAATGCAATATAAGGTGTTTTTGAATAACATGTCGAAATTCGAACCACGGCATGTATGGACTGATGCAAACAAAAAATCCTAGCAGCAACATTTTTGAAAAGGTAATCCAGTATTTTTAAATTTAAAGTTGAAGTTAGGCAAAACAACGCAGGTAGAACGCAGTTATACGAACCTACTTGCGCAACAGGTTGCATACCGAGAAGGCAAACGGAATTGGCGCGCTACGCAGGAAATAAAATGCACTCACTTCTGGCAGCCTTTACTGCTCAATTACTAATATCCCAACGCTAATGCAGTTTGGCACACGTGTACTAACACGCAACCATTAGCGGCGCCCACGTATCTCGAGTTCATGGTGCTCTATGTGCAGGCGCTCTCCGCATGGCGCACCAGTTCGCCTTCGTGATATGCAACTTGTTGTGCACGCAGGTACGTGTAGTTGCGGACTCCCGGCGCTGTTTCGCATAACTTTAAATTAAATTAAAAAATACAAGACGACCTTTCAAAATATTTAGCTGTAGGCTATTCACGATAAATTGAGCACTTTTGAAAGCACTCTCATTTGGAATAAGAGTCACTAGATATATTTTGTTTTAGACTTAGACGTAACTTACGAGTGCGGTGGAAGAAACGCACTGTGTTTGTTACTTACATGGCAATATGTATGTAAAAAGTTGGTTAAAGGATAAGAAATAGCTGAAAGTAAAAAGTAACTAGGGCCTCAAAAGTGCTCACTTTACCGTAAATTGTCTATACTAGGAATTTTTTATTTAAATAAGTCCCTAGATGCCGTGGTTTGAATTTCGACATTTTATTTAAAAACACCCTGTATATGCAACAAGTAAAAATGTAGCTCAAATTAACTTTTTTTTTCTATGTCCCGTTTGCTAACGAATTCCTCGCCAAACAGCACTTGACACACGTCCATCCAAGCTTGTGTCTTTATATTCTTGCATCTATAAGCCTCTGACCTACATCCTAAATAACTGGTCGTATTTGCACCTCACAAATTAAGAGTTCGGCATCCATTACCAGCAAGAACGCGTTGTTGTACTGAATGTGAACGACAGCAGTTCTCTGAACGTTCTGCCGCTCGGGGTTTCTGTGACGCCCGCGTGTCCTGCCACGCTACGAACAACGCATTCCTACGCGGTGCGCTGTGCCAGGCAACGCGCGTTGTGCAACTATGGAAACATTCTCTTCTAGGCGGCGCGTGTAGCGATCAAAGCGAGCTAGGCTCAGCAAGTCTTTCCCGCCACGTTTCAAATGAAAGACGACTGGGTCGACAAGGGCGGCTTGTACTACCCCCGCGCTGAGCAGCTTGCTCCAGTGACGCAAAGCGGCAGCGCGTGTAACGAGCGTGCAGCGCGTTTTGGTTGGGCGTTGTGCGTAACACGCATCAGGCAGCAACGCCCGTGTGTCCGCACCACATCAGCCGTGCACATCTCTAGGCTGCTAGTTGCAGCGCGTTCATCTTAACGCGCGCTGTGTGCAGCTCAGCGACACTCGTGTGTCCCCGGCCTTAGCGTACCAGTGTCATCCTTAGTACAGCAGTCTAGCCCCTAGCCTGATACTTAGCGTATCAGAATTAGCTTGCCAATGTGATCCTTGTAGTCTATTCGGGGTTTCTTCACACCTAATTAATAAAAATTTTGAAAAATCACCCCGTGTGCATGGTTGTTTCCTAGATATGATATGTACTGCAAGTATTCTATACTCGTGTTAACATAAATTAAAATTAAAATTATATTTTATTTATAGATTATATTTTATTTATATTTAATATTAATAAAAACAGGGAGAAAATAGGTGCGGTGCGTTGGCAGAGCCTATAAGAAATAGTTTTTATGCAAAATATTATTAAACAGAGTGCGCACGAATGCGGTGCGCTGTCCCTTTGGTGTAATCTGCTTGACTTAGTTAAGCTTTGTTCGGATGAAGCGGAGGAATATCCTGGAAGTAGAACTTCAGCAGGGCTTCAGGGAAGTAGCCAAGAATGTACTATCGCGTACCAGTGTCACACGTAGCTTGCCAGTGTCATCCTTAGCATAACAGTATCGCACTTAGCCTGCCAGTGCCATCCTTAGCTTTGTGCAGCATCCGCGAGAAATAGCGAAACGAAGGCACGAGCAACCTACTGTGGTGGCCCGGTGGTAAACAGACAATAGAAGCGGTGCGGAGCGCGGCTAGCAGTACTCGCAATGGAGGCTGGAGCAGAGATGGGACGTCGCCCCACACACCAGCCGCCCGGGCACCCACGTGGCACCCACGCTCGCCTCAGCGCGGTGACCTCGAGACTGCCTCGGGCACCGCACCTTCTTACAGCCGCTGACACGGGCGCCGCTAGTCCCATCCGCGTCCGCTGTGTATTATGGAAATATGCGAGAGTGCACGCCCAAGGTGCGCAATAACCTCTTCGCGTCCCAAAATTGGACTGNGCTGTGTATTATGGAAATATGCGAGAGTGCACGCCCAAGGTGCGCAATAACCTCTTCGCGTCCCAAAATTGGACTGCTTTTCTGCCAACACGACTATCATAAACAACGGGTAGGATTTTAGGTAATAACATTTAAAAAAAAATTTTGCAGTTTCACTTGACCGACGCACGAATAAAGTGATCAGGTCCATGACAATGTTAAATTCATATATGGTGGAAGAATATACAATGTGCATACAAGNGCTGTGTATTATGGAAATATGCGAGAGTGCACGCCCAAGGTGCGCAATAACCTCTTCGCGTCCCAAAATTGGACTGTTTTTCTGCCAACACGACTATCATAAACAACGAGTAGGATTTTAGGTAATAACATTAAAAAAATTTTTTTGCAGTTTCACTTGACCGAAGCACGAATAAAGTGATCAGGTCCATGACAATGTTAAATTCATATATGGTGGAAGAATATACAATGTGCATACAAGTNGCACGAATAAAGTGATCAGGTCCATGACAATGTTAAATTCATATATGGTGGAAGAATATACAATGTGCATACAAGTAGATCTTAAGCAAGGCGTTCGAGAGAGCTCAGTTTACCGTGGACAGCTTACAGTGATGTTGACGGACGTCTGACGGGGCGCGGGTGGTGCGTCGCCGGCGGCAACCCTCTCTCCACCCCCGCTGCTGAACGCTGGTTGTTTGCCAGGAGCAGTGGGCACGACGCACGGCCTGCGCGTGACGCGACTCCGAGAGACGTCGTGCAGGAAATGACGGACAACACGTCACTGCATTCCCGCGATCATCACTTCGTTCCGAGAATGCCAGCCCTCTTCAGATATGGCTGCCGTATCGACTATGCCTGTTGCGATACATCACGCGTGGCGCCAGTCAGCTTGGTTCACATATGAAATTATTGCAGTGACCATAGAACGTAGGTCGTGTGCACAAGAACTCAACGCCATATTTTCTAACTTATTAAATAACAATGTGCATGAGATATCCTGACAGTGTGCGTAAAAGAAATGGTTACAAATTATTTAATTTTTTACGCAGGTGCATGGGTCAACAGTGTACAATTGCCGACAAAGTTGTTTATTTCAAATCGAGGAACAGTTATGCTGCAAAAACGAAGAAATGTTGCAAAATATACGTTTAGAGGGAAGAACAAGTGACAGTGTACTAGCAGACATTTTAAAAGACTATTCTCATATTTACGATAGCAAAAGCAAAGATTATAANGAACAAGTGACAGTGTACTAGCAGACATTTTAAAAGACTATTCTCATATTTACGATAGCAAAAGCAAAGATTATAAAAAAACAAAAGCGTCGAATTTTTTTAATCACCGTCCATTTTCAGCACAATATCACAATCTGTTACTATACATTTTATGTGTGTAAATATAACCACAACTATCAGACTCGTTGCGTGATTCCATTGGCTAAAAATATTACATAAGTATCAATTATGAATCAATTTTGCACAAGATTTCTGGTACTGTGAATGTTCTATTGCTATGTCCTATACTCTGTATCCATATTTTGTTTTTAATTGTAAACAAACTCTTCGACTTAGCACTTCTCCAAGCACGATCACATATTTATGTATCACATGTTCATTGCCTTCATTCATACTACCACATCATAAAAACTCATATATTTCAATTATAAAACGTAGTTCCCCTAAAAAAAAAAAAGGGCGCGAAGAGGAAAAAATAAGAACTTTTGATTTTCAAGGAATAAAATTATTTGGCAGAGTTTAAGAATAAATGTTATTATCACTCGTGCAAGCATACTGGATTCTGAGTAATCAATGTCTACAACGTCTCGTGGTTTTAATGACCATTTATTTCAGAAAAGTCGCTGTTTCGTATGTAAACATGCCAGTGCTGGTTGAGTAAAAATTATGGAAAGACAACCGTGCAGGGAAATCATTCAGTCAGAAATACTAAGGCAAGAGAGTGCAATAATTAATTCCAGGAAATTTCTGATTGAGTAGGGCATTCCCTTCAACATAGTGAGTGCAGAAAATTGTACACGTGTAACATTTACTTTGTGTCAGTAATTCAATAGCATAGAAAATTATTATATAAATCACTTGTACGTAAAATAACGTTTCTTTTGCAAAAATATCTCATGGTGTATAAAGAGTGAAATAAGTTCCGTAATATGAAGTCACGTTTACGGGAAATTCCGTGCATTAAAATCCCCGTAATACGACAGGAGGCGGATAATAGTTGCCAACACCGTGTTCTAACTTCAATTACTTTAACAGCAACAGATTCAGAATGCACTTGTGTAGCATTCATTTGTGTGATGGTATACACTGCATTTGTGTCATGGTATACATTACATTTGTGTCATGGTATACATTGTATTTGTGTCGTGGAACACACTACATTTGTGTCGTGGTATACACTACATTTGTGTCGTGGTATACACTACATTTGTGTAATGGTATACACTACATTTATGTCGTGGCATACATATACGTAACGCTTTCACATTGACGCGTACGCATTAAAACTACACTCAGGAAATCTGTTTCCTACAAGGACACGAGGGAGCATCCATCAACGTGTTAAGTCAATAAATACAGTTCCCNCGTGCAAGCATACTGGATTCTGAGTAATCAATGTCTACAACGTCTCGTGGTTTTAATGACCATTTATTTCAGAAAAATCGCTGTTTCGTATGTAAACATGCCAGTGCTGGTTGAGTAAAAATTATGGAAATACAACCGTGCAGGGAAATCATTCAGTCAGAAATACTAAGGCAAGAGAGTGCAATAATTAATTCCAGGAAATTTCTGATTGAGTAGGGCATTCCCTTCAACATAGTGAGTGCAGAAAATTGTACACGTGTAACATTTACTTTGTGTCAGTAATTCAATAGCATAGAAAATTATTATATAAATCACTTGTACGTAAAATAACGTTTCTTTTGCAAAAATATCTCATGGTGTATAAAGAGTGAAATAAGTTCCGTAATATGAAGTCACGTTTACGGGAAATTCCGTGCATTAAAATCCCCGTAATACGACAGGAGGCGGATAATAGTTGCCAACACCGTGTTCTAACTTCAATTACTTTAACAGCAACAGATTCAGAATGCACTTGTGTAGCATTCATTTGTGTGATGGTATACACTGCATTTGTGTCATGGTATACATTACATTTGTGTCATGGTATACATTGTATTTGTGTCGTGGAACACACTACATTTGTGTCGTGGTATACACTACATTTGTGTCGTGGTATACACTACATTTGTGTAATGGTATACACTACATTTGTGTCATGGTATACACTACATTTATGTCGTGGCATACATATACGTAACGCTTTCACATTGACGCGTACGCATTAAAACTTCACTCAGGAAATCTGTTTCCTACAAGGACACGAGGGAGCATCCATCAACGTGTTAAGTCAATAAATACAGTTCCCGTTCCTTCGCACTTTAAAATTCCCCACTCTAGCTAGATCTATAAACATACCATAAGAACAAGACGCACCACGTGTGAGTCGAGGGAGAAAAGGACGAGGTAACTTGACGCTATTTATAGACAGCAGAAGCACCTTCGATACAAATGGAAAGTCATTTATCTCTCTTCGTGTTTAGAAAGTTTACCAGAAATAACTATGATTAGATGGACTAGATTCTTCAACCAATTATCCAATTCAAAGTTGGAACTAGGAGATTAAATTTTGAAGTCCTTTTTGCTTGTATTACGCATAAGTAATAAATAAACAGAAAAATAAGAGGGGCAACGAATTATTAAAAAAATACTTAGTTCTAAGATTGACGTATTGAGGATTTACTACGAGAATTTATGGCTTCTGAAGTTAGGGCTTCTGAATTCAGAGTGTTGACTGAAATTTCATTTTGGAATTCCCTGACTTTTTCCTGTTTTCCAGGCAGAATATTACAATTTTCCCTTACCCATTTTCAGGAATAATGAAACATTCCAATGCCATGTTTTTTTCACCGCTGACAGAACAAATATGCGATCAGAGAAGTCGAATTAAATTACAATGCAACAGGCCAAGCAAGCAGGACCAACATTTTGTTGAGCCCATCAATCTTGCTCGCAATACACGTCACTGACTTTACACGAGGGCCCAAATACAAACCCAAAAAATACTTTATTTTGTATGTATAAGCCCAATACCACTTGGTAAAAAAATGTGTTATTGCTAGGGCTAGGTGTTTTTCACCAAAAGATTTCAAGACCAGTTGTACTCCAAAACACTTTAGTTCATATGCACTTTCGTGGTTCGATGATTTTAAATGTCACGTGCCTCAAGTGTCTGACCGCGAATCATGAACGTTCAGTATTGGAGTGCTTTATCACGATTGGCCCAGTCAAATAAGAACATGTCTGTTCACTTAGATACACGGCCAATAACCAAAGGAAGTTGTGGTCGTAGGATATTGAAGTCTAGAACGGCCATAAATATTTTCGCGAAAAACACCTGCCTCTACTTATTGCCAGTTCACAAACTTAAAAAATGAAATCTTAAAACGCATAAGCNAAAAAAAAAAAAAAAAAAAAAAAAAAAAAAAAAAAAAAAAAAAAAAAAAAAAAAACCCTGATACCTCGAGCCATGAGAATGATGATTCTGAAGTAACTGAACACGGGCTGAAATACTGTCTGGCGAGTCCTCCATGCAGTGCAGCTATTTAAACTACGCAATAGATCACGCTGTAATCATTGACAACTGACTGTCTAGCAGGATTTTGTTTCTAAATGCTTCAACGAACGTCGTACGCATAACAGAACGGATCAGAAACTTTAAATCGAGACTGGTCAAGCGAAACATGAACTGTAGCGCGAATGAAAGTTGCCTTGCCTCCGTAATAAATTATAATATAATGTCATGGCCTACAAATGTATTGCGTACTATTTCAGGGAACATTAATTAAACACAAATACTTATGTCACGAAAAACATCACATACCAATGTTAAACTTAAGATCTTGACGAAATATGCACGTATGTATCATTTTCCTTAGCAATAGTTCTTAACACTTTGAGATCTGCACACATTTACTGGCATTCAAGGCAAGCTATAGAAGCAAGTCGCCTATGTACACCGCAGAAGGAAAACCAGTTATGTTGGTCTCTATATTTCCACTTCCTGCCGTCGTGTTGGCACATGAAACGCCGGACGCGCTTAACTGTACTATAAAACCTGCATTTATTGACTGGCCTTCAGCTAGTGGAGTGCCGAGATAATTTTGCCCCAATCAAATGTCCTTTCACACGTAACAAGATATCCACTACGTTAATTCAAGTGATTATAACAACTTCCCTTTTCTTATTCAGAAAAAAAATATATTTTTCGTCGCCGTAGTATTGTTATCGAATTCTAATAAACACTAACGATGTAGAAAATGTGTAACCGTAAGAAGTTACACAGAAAAAAGTATAATGTTGCTGCAACAAAAAAATTTCTATTTAGGCGTTTCTTTAATCGTTTATTTTGTAGTAACATTAATAATGTTGTGACAAAGTTACTGAATGTTAACAATTTACAAAGTCTTATATATTCCTGTAATGCAAACATACTGTTGAAGTGTTAATGTTAACAAAGCCTCTGAGTAATGTTGCCGCAACCAAAAGTGGTATTACGCTTAAATTAACAGGAAGAACAAAATCTTTTGTGTTACTGCAGCATTACAGAAATGTTCAACAAGGTTACACTGACTTTTTTTAAAATGGCGGGTGGAAGTGAACACCGGTATCCTCGTATTATGTGGACGGATTAGGCCCATACCCGTCTGTGGAGGAGGCGCCACAAACCCCGAACGAGATACGTGAGTGCCAAATTACTCCTATCACGAGTTAAAGGTGGAAAAATATACTATATAGTTTATTCGCTGTTTCTTCACACTTTCTGAATCAAACCTTTAAAAATCAACCCACGTATATGACGTGTTTGGTTGTCTCCTAAGTATGCCGTGTATCACAAGCGGTTTATACTTATGTTAACATACAAGTACCTTATTCTTAGTTAAATTGAACTTGTACTTATATTTAATCTTTAAATTATAATGATGCAATTATCATTAATATTAATACAAATAGAGAGGAAGTAGGTGTGTTGGTAATGCAAAGTAAGAAATAGTTCGTATTGGAAATATTATTATACTGAGTGCGCACGAACTCGGTAAGTTTTTTTTTTTTTTTGCATGATCGGAGGAATATCCTGGAATTAGAACTTTAGCAGGGCTTCAGAAAAGTTGCAAGCTACTGAAAATGGAATGAAGCAAACAAGCTTCATAAATCCGCAATAAGTTCGCTTGTAATTAGCGACGCCTGATTCCTTGAGGTGTGCCACGGTTGCAGACGCGCTGTGTTGGTCCAGGCAGGGATACTCTATGCGATGCTGAGACTTGAAACACGCCCTCGAAGTCACTGCGAGCACATGGCGATTGCTAGCTGGTCACGTTTCACAGCTGCGTTCCTGGCTTCCCCGGGAATTCTGCCGACTACGGGACGTGTTTTCCTTGAACATTCCAATACCTGTCGTAGCAGGATGCTAGTGCACTTTCACCAAGGAGAGATATTACAAGGAAGTGGGGATGATTTGATACAACAGGCTGTTCGCAGATAACTGAGCAATCTCGGAAGCCCTGCTGATAATCTACAGTCCCTCTAAATCTGTGTCCTCCCGTATGAGAGATTGACATTGCCATGGGCCTTATCACTTTAATCATTCGCCATACATGTTTAACGGAATTTATGGATTGGCGAAAAAATATCGACTTTCATTTCTATGCTGAAAAAAGATTTATATAGGCACATTCCATAGTTTTCTTTTCAATTATAAGAGACTCAACTGCTTACAGTGAGATCCTAATGACAACCAGGAAATCCTCTTAAACAAAATTTTTTTTCGGCACCACTTTTTCCTCATCCGTAACGTCACTGCCTGGCAATCGCTCAGCAGTAAGGTTCCATACAATGTGAACTATAGGATGTTTATCGTAAACTGAGCACTTTTGAAAGCCCTGGTTAAGATATACTTTTCTCTTAATTTCGTTACACATGCAAAATTAACATCGCCACGGGTCTAATAATTTTATTCATGCGTGGGCTAAAAAAATATTTTAAAAAATATATAAAAGTGAATATTTCACAAATTTGATAATTTTTTCACTTATATGCATAAAAAAACCAGCAAACAAAAATAAATCATTTTCAGTAATCACAAATGCTTACCCAACATGTTTAATTCAACGTTAAGATATGGAACTACTTTTCCTCTGTATTTACCAACTTAACAGTGAGCATGCCAGTTATTGTGCCCGTTAAAATATACGGAGATAGAGGTAGTGACATTTTTAAAAGGTTGATTTCATAAGTGTTAATTTAATCGTGAACAGCATATACATAAATAGCACTATTTCCTGTATAGCACAGACAATATTATGATTACATATTTGCAGGTAAAGAAAGGTGAGGGNTACATAAATAGCACTATTTCCTGTATAGCACAGACAATATTATGATTACATATTTGCAGGTAAAGAAAGGTGAGGGGCGGCGGCTGTCACGTCGGCCAGTAAGGAAGGTAGTTGACTCTCGGCTGGAGGTGTTGGGTGCACGGGCGGAAGGAAGTAGGACCGGATCGACCGGTAACAACAGCCTCGGGACACAACTAGCGGAGCGTGGAGCTGCGACGGCTTGTGGAGGATGTGCGAGATCACTGTTCCTCAACGGCGGTATTCTCTCCCCTGCAAGTCACGTCGTCTCCCTTCATTGAGCGGGTTTGGAGTCGCAGATTAAAGATAAGGCAGACCGATTCTTCGTTTTCTGCGCATGTGCCCAACGTTGACCTACCCCAAAAAAAAAACAATACAACTGTTAAAGTCGCATGGTTAACAGTGATGGACGTGTTTGTTTATATCTTAATTTTCAAAAGGCAGGCACCTTTATATCAATAAAATACGTTTACCAATTCGAGTTTAATCAAACTGCATTACATACTGGTTAGAGGAGGTATGCAAACATCTCAAAGCATTTGTTTATTAAACAGTGTTGTAACCTCAAATCCGATCCATGGCGTTTACGATAGTCGTGTTAGCAGAAAAGCAGTTCAATTTTGGAACACGGTGAGACTTGTTCTGCAGAGCCAGCGATATCGCTTTGCACTATACAGTATTTACTCTACGGCTGAAACAGAGCTATACAGGAATATTCAGCTAAAATATTCACCCCCAATATCTTCCGAACCACTTAAGGTATCGAAATGTTGATTTCGAATTCGTTAACGGCACTATGGGGTTCATAAGACACCGTCTATGTCTGTTCGGAGATGTAATTATTAACTGAGATAACGGTATCAACCTTGGTGTTTAAAATGGGAATATACTAGATTTCTCCCAGTACCATAACATGTTATCAAGCGGCGGGTTCAGTGACGTGTTTTTTTTTTAAAACCTGACGAGCACTTTTTGAGATATATGGGGGTGTTCATAGGTGTATGCATTTGACTGTAAAAATTACAGGGTAGGTTGCATCATCTGCTGGAATGCCCAGCAGAGAATGCACGCGAAAGGTTGTTTGTTGATGTCGTTGATGTTACAGACAAATAAAACGTGTTTTAAATTTGATATTCATTGCTTGATTACAATTAATTCACCGAGCAATCGTATTTGTTTCACAGTCCACGCCAATATAACATCTCCATCTCCATATTTTTTTTACAGCCATTGAAAACGAAAATAAAATATTTTCTGCTATAAACTAGTACACCCACAGCTGTCCCCCGTCTTGCATATAGTCTATTCACAGTTTCTTCAAATTTTTTGAATCAAACCTTTGAAAAATCACTTAATGTATGACGTGTTTAGTTATTTCCTAAATATGCCATGTATCACAAGCGTTTTATACCTCAATTAACATGAGAGTAACTTATTTTTCGTTAAGTTGAAGTTATAACCTGTATTTTATTTATAAATTATAGTCTTTCATTTATAATAAATATTAATATAAACAGTGAGAAAACATGTGTGTTGGTAGCGCCTAGTAATAAATAGTTCTCATGCAACATATAATTACAACTGAGTGTGCACGAATTCGATGCGTTGTCCTTTGGTGTGATTTTCTAGACTTAGTTAGGCTTAGTTTGCACGAGGCGGAGGAATATCCTGGAAGTAGAACTTAGCAGGGCTTCCGATAAGTGTGAAGTAACCGTGAATAGACTATACCCTCTTTCTTTCCCGTTACCGTAAACACCTCCCCGTCGGCTCTTCCAAACCTCAAACAACACGAAATTTTTTTTTACCGCACTATCTACTCTTGTGGCCCAACTCGCACGAGAAGCACTTCACGTATGACGTGGGTGACTTAAGAGGGCGCTTCAACAGCGGTGTGTGTGTGCGTGTGTGTGTTAACCTTTCTACCTCCACAAATGACTGCATTTGTCTGCATATTTTTATTTATTTTGTTTATTTATTAAGCTTTCAATTTACACAACACATATACTGGAAACTGTCAGTTGATGTTACTTTAAAAAACTATATTTAAATAATAAACACATAGAAAACTCACAACAAATCGTAAAAAAAAAAAAAAAAAAAAATTACATACCAATAATAATACGTTAATTACAGTACAAATTCTAGCAGTAGTACATTATACATATCTACGTATCTGATATCTTTTTTTTCTTAGTTTGGGAACTTCTTGGGAGGAAACTGGAAACAGAGAATAGGGACAAAGCGCCTGCGGTTGAGCGCAAGCAAGTCTGGCGCAGCTGATTTTCTGAGACAGCTCCCGGAAATAATTAAGATAATACTGGAGGTTAGTAGCTCGTCATGCTAAAATGAATTTATAGATACGGTTAAGGTTGCGTGTTAATTGCGATTGACACGCCTCATATTTAATAATGGAGATCAGTACCAATTAAGATTTGGTTTACTTTTTTTTTCCCTGATGCTGGTCTAGTTACGGTGTAAGGAATTTTTCTTACTTTTTTTTAACTCCAAGCCTTGGGAATGTTTAACGCCCGAGTGTTTGTGAGTCAGCTAAATAGCTGCATACAACGACTACTCACGGGATACCTTACGTAAGGATTGAATTAAAATAATAATCAAAATGCAAAAATATGTGAAACATTTTCATTGCACTATTTATAAAAGAGAAGGCTAAATCAAGTGTTCAATTTCTTATACACCGTAGTCCTCTTACTTACGCTTCATTTAATTACTGCGATATGTTCTGCTTCTTATTTTCACCTCATGTTGATGAGTGTGATAAGGTAGTATACAACACAATGTTGGCGGGATGATTGCGACCTTATCCCCGTAAGCTGCTTCCCGATTAATCTTCCAGCAAGAAACCAGCAGCATCAAAAACAAATCTATACCCAACACAGTATCCATCGAATTCGGAAATAACCTGGCGAGTGTTTGGATACAGATTTTTACACTTCACAAAAACTATAGATTTGGATTCTTTAAAACACTTTGAATGCGGTAGAGATATGCACAAATTCAAGATGAGTTAGAGGTAGGTAGCTTATAACAACCGCAGAATGAACACCAGTTCCGCGGAGCTCTATGTTTCCTCTAACCATCGTCCCGTTAGCCCACAATACACCGTATGTTACATTGTACTGTGCAATGTCCATTCCTAGCCGACTCTCTGCCAGCATGATGGCGATTTGTCAATGCCCCAACGAAACATTCTTTACTATGCAACATAGTGTACGATCAGTTGTGCTCGTTTGGGTAATTTACACTCTGTCGACGCGCAGTGTACGTCATGAAAACTTGTGGCGAGATAACATTACGTCGTCAATGTCTTCAAGGAATTCGGACGTCGTCGTGTTACGGCAAACTCCACGTGACTGTTGAATTCAGGTGACTTCGTATAAAGTGTTAATGCGAGTGCTGTGATCCAAGAAGTAGTACGCCAAGGCATGGACAGATCGTGGACGAGCAAGAGCCATTCGATGAGTAGGCACTGGTAACTAGAGGCCCGGCGACTTCCGGTGACCCCGGGGACAGCCAGGTGACATGTAGTGGGACGACGGCAGCTGTTGACCGCTCATACTGTCGCCAGGATAGTGTCCGAGCCGCGTACACGCTCAGTATCTACACTGTAAAAAATGTTCTGGTGAACTTCCTAAACTGTAATGGAAGTTTTTAACCTGCACACTGAATGGTAATAATACCACGCATCAAGATGCATATATAGAAATGTTTAGCGTCGCTATTATACAAAGCTCGGAACTTCCCTACGCATTTACTGTTTCCTGAGCAAATTTGGGGACGATACACTGAACGTATAGAGGAAAAAAATTACCGTTCGTGCTTTCTCACTAAGTGTATACACTGGTATGGTAAATTTCCGAATAATTTCTCAGAGTGTACATCCTCCACAGGCCGATGACCCTCTACGTTCGTCTCAGCATGCCAGCTTCCCGCTATAGTCCACTCGCGGTTATAGTCCATTTACAGTTATTTCCAACTTCTCTGAAGCCCTACTGAAGTTCTACTTCCAGGATATTCCTCCGCCTCGTGTAAACAAAGCTTAGAAAATTACACCAGAGGGCCAACGCACCGCATTCGTGCTCGCACTCAGCGTAGTAATATTTTGCATAAGAACTATTTCTTACTAGGCATTACCAACTTACTTATTTTCTCTGTCTTTGTTCATATTAGTAATAAATGAAAAATTGTAATTTATAGATAAAATGTAGGTAAAAATTCAATTTAAAAAAAAAAAAAAAAAAGCGTTTTTGCGTTTTTATATGCCACATTTAAGAAGCAACCAAGCACGTTATACATGGGGTATTTACACGAAGGTTTGATTCAAAAGATGTGAAGAAACCACGAATAAACTATTCTTACAACTTTGCTGAAGCCCTGCTGAAGTTATACTTTCGGACTACTCATTAAATATCCTTTCGCCACATGTAAACGTAACTCTAGAAAAAATACTCCAAGAGGTCACGTATTGTATTTGTGCATCGGACAGACAAGCAAATACGAATAGTTTAATACGTAACAATGACGTGTGTTTCCAACAAAGCTACCTGAAAACCTAATTTTGTAAAAATAGAGTACCGAAACTAAATTTAATAATATTTTATTTAAGAACTACTTCTTACTTGCCCCAACAAACATACTTTTTTTTCCCCTCTGTTTTTAATTAATAGTAAATCACACACATATATTATAATTTATAAACAAAAAATTAGACACTTTAATGTCAAAGTATGTATAAAATGCTTGTGGTATATGATATATATACGAAACAACCAAACATGTCATACACGTGGAGATTTTTCAAAGGTTTGTTTCAAACAGTGTGAACATACAAAGAATAGTCTATGCCCGCTAAACAAACCCGCATTCTGCTTTAGTGTTGCTTTTCCGTGGAACTTGTAGAGCAGCAGCCGCCGTGGAAGGTTTCCAAGAACTCACTACATCCGCGATATGGACATTTTTTCCCCAATTCAAAAATCGTTAGCCATCCTGGCTTTTAGCGGGAGCGTCTTGACAATTTTAGAGTACGTATAAATATTTTAACATTTTATTCCCGTATTCATTATATATTTAACACTGAAAAAAAGGGGCCGCGGTGGTGTAGTGATTAAACTACTCGCCTCCCACTAGGGCGATTAACGGCGGGGTCGCTCTCAGATTTTCGCACGTGGGAATCGTACCGGACGATGCCGCTGGTCAGCGGGTTTTCTCGGGAATCTCCCATTTCCCCTGCCCTTTCATTCCGGTGCTGCTCATCTCGCTTCAAACGTATCGGCTCTCAAGACCTCGATTTTAAGAGCCGCCCAAATCTCTTCACTCGCCCATTGAAAAAAAAAAACATTCTCTTAGCTTGGGCTGTTATAGTGTTCTTGTCTTTCGAGTTGGTCTTTAAAATAAATTACTGTGTAATTTATAGTGGCTGGATTATTTTCATATTCGTTAACTGATATTTACAGCATTTAAAGTAATATATATGCTAATCGTTACGTACATTCGTCTACAAGCTCAGTTTATTTAGCATGGGATTTGTAAGCTGATAGTTTTTAAAAGAATCATCTACATACACTGAAATATAGTCGGCCTCAGCACAACATGCAAATTGATATTATTCACACTGTTAGCAAACTTCACCTGCCGTCGTATAAATCACATAAATGTCCGCAAAAAACCGGTTCGCATCAGGCCAGTGGTCTGTATACAAGAATCAACATTTGAGAAACGACTGAATAGCCAAATTCACTTTCCTTAAACAGTCCAAAGTCGAGTAAATATACATGTATTTCTCTACTTTCTTTGGAGTGGCGTCCCTAACACGTAAATCGAAATCGAAGACGAAAATAAAAATTATTATTCGAGGCAGATGACGATTTTTAGAATATAAAAATAATAACTGTAAAATAAAAAATTCCTATCAGTCAGTTGAGACTATAGACTAAAGATGAGGTAGACAGCTTATTCGTCTTCTGCCAATGTACCCAACATTGACCTACCCCAAAAGGACACAACTGTCAAAGTCACATGGTCAACAGTGATGAAAGTGTTTGTTTATATCTTAATTTTTAAATGACAAGCACTATTATATTAATAAAATAATTTTACCAGTTTGAATATTTAGTCAAACTGCAATACAAATTGGTTACAGGAATTATAAAACATCTCTAAGCAAAAGTTTACAAATCAGTTTTCTAACCTAAAATCCAAACCATGCCGTTTTCGCAAGACGTGTTAGCAGAAAAGCGGTTCGGCGTTGGGACACGGAGATCGGTTGTGCGCAGCCAGCGAGATCGGTCTGCCTCATCTTTAGTCTATGGTTGAGACACTAAAAATAACTGTTACATCACACTAAAGAGTATCATAATTTCTCCCTAGCTGAATTTCTTGATGCTGAAATTTCGAACCTTCGCATAATACCCGTACCGTAATGCACTATAAAATCTGTTCGCACTGACGATGAAGCCCAGTAATTTGAATGCACTCGGACAGGGCAAACTCTCCTTTCATCGCTCTAGCTCTCAGTGCAGCCACCGGACTTAGTAAACAACACACGATTACTTTTGGGACCTGAAGAGTCGAGGGAAAGTATCAGTGTAGGAAGATCGCTTACAGCGACTGATATCCGTTCCGTGCATCTTTTATACACATTACAAAAACAAAACACCACTACTCACCAAAGCCACTACCGTGCACGCAATTTGAACGGCTGCGTGTGTATTAACGATTGTTTCATTAACAGATTTTAAGCACACGCAAACTTATAAAATCGTACGCACACAAACAAGATAATTAAAAAATAAATAAATAAATAGTTCAGTGCAACCAACCAACCACTAACTTTCTGCACACCCGTGAAAGGTGAATATGAAAGCAGAAGAATTAAATTTTTACACATTTAGGATTTGTAAGTGCCGTTAGTTGTGTTTCAAGAAAAAATCTACTCAACCCTTCTTGGAATGTACGAGTAATGAAATAGGAAAGTCAAATTCATTACGGCTTAACTACAGTAATTTATATAATTAAATTAACAAAACGCAAAAATTTTTGTCACATGCTATTCTGTGACAATTTTTCACATTGCAAACACACTACTCCTATCATTTCTATAACGCATTTTTGCCATTCGTCAACACGAAAAATAAAAACGGTCCATTTACGACAAATCGTATCCGAACCACACAACAAAACTATATTTTAGTTAAGTGCTTAATTTGGCCAGAATCCAGTCCAGAATATGTGATAATATAATCATATAAACACGCAAAACCGAAGTGATAAGGATATAAAGTTAGCCATTCAATAAATAAAGTGAATAGTGACCTGGCATTTACCTTCAAAATGACCAACAAAAAAACATGAAAATCTGGGCAATGTAACCTGGTTGTACGCGCATGTGCTATCTAAACCAAAGACAGCCGTCTAAGTAGGTTGTCGCGTGCCGGTTTAGGGATTATAGCACGACATTTGCTCACATCCAGCACCCCCTCACACCACCCCCGCCTCGCGCACTTCGCTAGGCGCCTACGAGACGGCACGTGGGACCACAGGCAGGTGGAAAGTTTCGGGACAGGTGGAGCTGAAGCGAAGGCCTCCCCCCCCCCTCTCACCCCCTTCATCGTCATACGTCTCTAGCCGACGGGAGATCTGTTGAGAGTGCAGGGCTTTCTTGAGTCATCAGCAAATAATCCGGTGTAGTTCGCCTGAACGCAGTAAATACGCACCGCGGCAGAAATACCTGACGAGATGTATTAGTGCCGAGGTATTACCCCCGCCCCGCCCCACCAAACCTTCAGATACGAGGACACGTGTGTTGGACGGCTTGTTAGGCGTTCTTCCACTTCACCCCTCTTACCCCCTTCCCTCCCCTAAAATGCGCCACGTGCCGCCGATTCAGGGCAGCGGCTGGCGTGTATAAAAACCCCTTTCCAAGAATAGGAGGGGGTCAGTAATATCGGGTACGTCAGGCAGTCATATCGGGGCAGTTGTTAGTTCATCTTCACCGCCGAGAGACGTCAGTTCGAGCAGAGAGTAAGTCAGTACAACAGTTACTAAGGCCGGGATATCGGAACCCGGCCACGTCCGTCAGCCGCATCATTAGGGGGTCAGTCGATTACTACCGCCCGGGTCAGTAAGTTGCTTATCACCGCGTCGGACAGTCAGTTAGTTCAGATCGACCGCCGAGAGACGTCAGTTCGAGCAGAGAGAAGTCAGCCGCGCCATTTTGGCCGGGGGGAAATCGGACCCCCGGCCACACGTCGTTAGAACAGCACCACAGTGAGCTGACAGCAACTGCGGCCTTGCCAAGGCCAACCACACCGCCGGAGCTTGCCCACCATAGCTGACAGCACTCACCACTGAGTTAAGTATGACAATCACCGTCACAGAAGCCCCACTCAACCAAGAATTCGCCCAGTAAATCCGAGTAACCGAACTAGCACAGTACCGCACCTCTCAAGTGTTGATGTTGTGTATTTGTGAATATATACGAGACAATATATTCGTACTTCAAAATACAACAGTAATAGTCTACCTCATTACAATACCCACAACCTCCACGCACTTTATAGTCGGTGCCTGGGGGACATTAACTCTGACCATATCAGCCGCCATGTCTTCCACAGTGGCGGTACATGAGTTCGTTAAGGTTTTAAATGGATGGAATAACTATACGCACATAAGATGTAGGTAGAAAATAAGGAATGCTCGTGAACAAGACACTAACCTGGAAAGTTGTTGTTTAGAGATTTGGGCGGCTCTTAACGAGGTACGAGGTCTTGAGAGCGATGGCGTTGAAATGAGGTGAGAATGGAGCAGCGACGGAATGCAAGGACGGGGGAAACTGAGATCCCCGAGAAAACCCGCCGACCAGCTGCATCGTTCCACTTGCGAAAATCCAGAAGTGACCCGGCCGGGGATCGAACACGGTTCACCCTGGTGGGAGGCGAGTAGGCTAACCGCTCAGCCACCGCGGCACCACTAACCTGAAAAGAGGTGTTGTGTTGCTGTGCCCTTCCATCTACACCCTTCCTCTGTGGGGGGTGTCCATAGCTACAATTGCAGCCGTGACACCGGACAACCCTGATATAGCTGCGATGCATGCGCACTTTTAACACAATAAACCCGGATTTAGGAGAATAAGACTTGCCCTGAGACGCATCCCACGCTCCTACCGACTTAGCTACTAACGTGCATGCCGGAGGGCCCACGGAACTGTGGAGGGGCTCACGCTGGCCTGCGGGATTTTGGGGGCTCGCCAGAAAAAATGAAAGAGTCGACAGTCTGGAGTCTTGTACAGTCGTGAGCGTCACGTGCGAGCAGCCGTCGTGACGACTAGCGACGATGCAGTGACCAGCGAGTGGGGTCTGCGAGCATCGATAGAGTGAGACCGTAGCAAAGTGGACTGGATGCATGAATGACACACATTTGCAATTATGGCAATAGACAGTTTAACTGTACACGTGTAAATAATTAAAGTTGATTAAGCGACTGTAGCTATCATAAAGACAGTGATACGGATTAATTAGAATTGAGATCGGCATTAAATATTGTGCTCACTGAGAATAATAAATGTTATGATCTATTCACGGTTTCTTCACACTTCTTGACTAGAATCAAACCTGTGAAAAATCACCACACGTATGACATGCGTGGTTATTTTATAAATATGGCAGGTATCACAAACATGTTATACCTGTGTTAGTTTAAAAATACTTTATTTTTGGATAATTAAACTTTTACTTGTATTTTATCTATAAATTGTAATATTTCATTTATAATTAATGTGAATAAAAATTGGAAAACAATAACTGTGTTGGTAACGCCTAGTAAGAAATAGTTCTTATACAAAATAGTATCAGACCGAGTGCGCAAGAATGTGGTGCACTGTCCCTTTGATGTAATTTTCTAGACTAGGTTAAGTTTTGTTTGCATGAGGCGGAGGAATATTATGGAAGTAGAACTTTAGCAGGGCTTCATAAAAGTTGGAAGTAATCGTGAATGGACATAGTATAGGTAGTTTAATGTTGTAAATAATAGCTGTGTGTATTTTTAAAACATTATAAATAAACTAAGAAATTAAATTTAGTTCCCCTACTTTTATATAGACCTCTATCCCTCAAGAATTCGGATACTTCCTGGGCGACTTGTAACAATATGTTAGCAGTACCTGCCTACGCATACACGTTTTGCATGGAGAGTAGCAGGCTCTGAAATGAACTAGAAAAGGCCCTCGTAAAATTCAGCAACCTTCAAAAACAGGCTGGAGAAGAAAAATTCGAGCATTTGCATACTTCATAATTGCCTTTCCTCTAAGCATTTTTAGCATAATTTCAAATGTACCTGATTTAAATTTAGTACCGGCCAGTTCAGGCACTAAGCCAAAGAACTGTGCAAAGAATTATGAAAATGTTTGATGAGTCCAGTTTCTGTTTATATTTTTTATTGTACTGTAGTTTGCATAGTGAATAAACAGATTTTGTTAATATACTGAACTAAGGATAAATAATTTCTTATTAGCTTCCACAACGAGTTGATTGGAGGAGGTATGAAAGTCACATCAGCAAACGGCGACGGGACGGGGAGCCACTGTGCAATGGAATGGAACGGGATGGAGAGTCTTGGATGCTCTTAACATCGCGGTCTTGAGAGGCGAACTAGGATTGTGGCCACTAAGACACGTGCGTTATCTGCTGGACCTCGCTGCTAGAGAAGGTGACGCTAGTGCTAACAGAGATAACACTGTCAGCTGCTGCTCGTGATCGTCGCAGCTAATGTGGAATGTAGCACCCACTACTTCCACTCTGGCTGTTACACAGGCACATGTCGTGTCGAAAATGAGTACGTAATAGTGTATCAAGCACACAATTATTTTCTCCCTCACAAATTTTCGTAACAGATCAGAGTCTTTCGATTTAAAAAAATACAAAGATCACAACTACGATGCATAAAAATAAAAAAATTAAACTGAAAATCAGTTTTTTCTCTTGGCAAATGCAAAATTGTTACAAAAAAAATAGTATGCTCCTATATTATATTTTTGAAGAAAAAAATACCCCTGACTGAAGAGACAAAAGTACTTCCTACTTCGAAGAGCAAAAAATACTCCCAACTCTGAAGAGAAAAAAATACCCCCAACCTAAAGCAGAAAAAATATTTGCAACATCGGAGAGAGAAAAATCTGACTGGAAAAATCTCACTGGAAAAATTGTGACTGAAAAACTGAATACGAGGAACGTAGAATGTGAAACATCGAACGTAAATACCAAAAGTCTGACGTTCTATATCGGCCGTTGTTTACGTTTATTGTTCGACTTTCTATGCTAAGTTCAAAAAATTTTTCTTTATGTGAATTTTTTGAAGTTATACTTCTTTTGGCGCGTTGAGGGTAAAAGTTTAGTGTGCAACGGAAATTGCGCGCGCACAGTGTAACGAAATTCGACAGTGAACGTGGTAGGGGTATGACCCAACGCACATGCGCGTATCGTCTAGCTATATACAAACTCAAGGTACACAACATAGCATGGGGTTATATTTAAAACCGACAGAAAATCAGTTTATGTAATAAGCAAATTGAAAAACATTTCATTTATATTAATAATTTATTGTGTGTGTGTATATATATATATATAAAACCCTATTGCTATGGCGTATAGTAGGTATTGAATCTGTTCTCAGCGTGAGGCGCCAGCACTTGATGTTAGCCCTCAGTGTTAGGGCGGAGGAATATGTCGACGCTGTTGTCCCTAGGTCCAATCTACCAATAAATTCACCTTCCTTGTGGGTTACCATAAGTCAGTTTTATTAATGCTTAACAGGGTCACTTTTACATGTACACACGAGACAACCTTCCCCTTCCCTTTTGTTACGTAGGCTACGTATTGCTTGACGTGGCGATTTGCGTCGTGGGGGGGGGGGGGGGGAAGATTCTTCACACTTCCGGTATGACTCTACTTATCTGGCTTGAGGCGCTGGTCTTCTCTCGGCGCGGTTGCGCCTTCCTGGCGTCATTCTTCCGGCACGTCCGCAAAACCCTTAGTATTTATTGCGGTCGTCCGCCTGTGAGTTTTTCCAGAGCGTGTCTTCTGACGAATAAAAATATAAGGACACAGAATGCGTCAATATTATTTATTAATTTTACTTACACTGTGCCGTGAAACATTTGTTGGTAACAAAAATTGTATCATAAAATTTTGAAAGTGTTTTCAAGTATTTGAGGTAAATTTATGTAAGTATTATCTTATTAAGTTATACTTCTTTTGGCGCGTTGAGGGTAAAATTTAAGTGTGCAACGGAAGTTGCGCGCGCAAAACGGACACTATTTCCGTATACAACAGTTGGAGGGAAATATAAGGGTAGAGGTGAGGATAAGTTACCGATGATTTTAAGTGGAGACTTGAAGTCAATTTCAGTATGGAAAATTCTGGTCCACTTATCAACTATTTGCATGAATGACACATAATGACCCTACAGTTTCTACAACACGACACGGCACCACCATTGATGCTGTATTTACGCGATATTTTGATAACTGCCAATGCTGAAGTTTGGAAGTAGGTATTGAATCTGCTCTGCGGCGTGAGGCGCCAGCACTTGATGCTAGCCCTCAGTGATAGGGCATAGGAATACGTCGATACTGTTGTCTCTAGGTCCAATTTACTAATAAATTACACTTTATTTGCGAGTTCACATAATCGAGTTTTATTGTTGCTTGAACAGGTTAACTGGTACATGAACTCACGAGACAACTCCCCTCCCCTTTTTCTATGTAGGCTACATATGGTTTGACGCCGCGATTGGCGTCGTGGGGAGGGGGGGGGGCAGGATTCTTCACACCTGGTGTAGAACTACTTATCTGACACTGCGGCGCTGTCTTCCCTCGGCTGGCGACTTGGAACTGCTCCGGCGCTTGGTGGGGCGTCCCGACGCCTGCTCTCGGAACTCCTCCTCCCGGGTCCACTCTGCACTCTTCGTTTGGCGACGGCCAGCTGCCGTTTTCTTGGACTCTTCCCGCCGTACGTCCCGTTTGACGGCCTCCGACTGAGGTCCACGTCTTGATGCATTTGGCGAACTCGTTTTCTCTCGGCTCCCGGTCCACCCTTCTCGTTTGACGAAGTCTGACTGACTTTTCTCGGATTCTTCCCACCGCACGTCCCGCTTGACGGCCTCCGACTGAGGTCGACGTCGTGATGCATTCTCGATCCTCGACTGATTCCGACTGACTGACTCGTTGACGTCTCTCAACTGACTGCTCGCGTCTGACTGCTTGATGTCGTCCGGTTCCGAACCAGACGTCTCGATCTAGGTCCTCCAACTGACTGACTCGTTCCTCCCGCTCTCTTGTCGTTTTGTAGGCTACATCGCCATATTCAACTTGCTCCCTCCCTGCACGTGGTCGGGCGCTTGTCGTGTCCCCCTGGGTTATAAAACACATGTTCGGTGCACTAGATCTCCGCACTTCGGTCCGGCATCGTCCATCGACTCTGGTATGGACGTTTTATTGTTTCGTTCTGCATGTTCTACTTGGTGGGTGGCCTTTGGTTCAGCACAAGTGGTCCTTCCCTTGTCCCCGGATATTGCCGCTATTCTCCCAGCACGCCCGCTAAAAGCTCTCAATGTTTATTGCTGACACTAGCCCGGGACAGATTCAGCCGCTGGTGTGGGCTCTCAGTGTCCCTTGGGCAGCTGCAAAACGCAGCTGTGTCCATGCCCCTGTGCCTTCCGTTGTCTCCGGATGTCGTCTGCACGTGCAGGAACTGTTGCACATGCAGGAACATTTGGTAGCCCGCCTTTGCATCTGCGAGGCGCGGTTGCACCTTACTGGCGGTATTCTTTTGGCACGTCCGCAAACCCTTAATCCTTATTGTGGCCGTCCGCCTGCGAGCTTCACCAGAGCGTGTGTTCTGACGAATAAAATATAGGGACGCAGAATGCGTCAATTTGGATAACGTTTCTACAAGATTATTTGTATGATATTTCAGTTATCACAAACCCCTTGTAACTCACATGCCCATTCAATCTCCATCAGAAGAACCAATGGAAATAAATTAATTTAATTTAAATATATCTGACTTAGTTTTATATGACAATGAATATTTTAATATTTTTTAAACTGTAAAAAATTAATATTATTTTAATTTTATTATGTTTTTTAATTAAATCTTTATCAATTGTATTTAATGTCTTTCTTAGGTCATTTTACAGTTTTCCTACTTACATAAATTATTTGCATAAGTAATAAAATTTCATTTTAGTCACGCCAAAGAAGTATAACTTCTAATGTGCGTACATAATTTAAAGTACAAAATAAAAAAGTAGCTGAAACTTTGCAGCAGGAATTAAAGCAAGTCTCATTTCTTACCAATATATTTTTTTGTTAAAAAAATATTGACTGTTTTTATGACATTTTTTAGCCAGAAAAATATATGAGGTAGAAAAATATAAAAATTATGTATGATATACGTAAAATCTGCAGATATATTTTTAAAACTACTATGGTATATTATCATACATTGTATCACTGTGTAGTTTATTTTTAAATTCCTGAAAAATGTTTAAAAATTGTATCAGTGCTATACTTTTTTAGTGAAAATTTTACAAGGAAGCCTGCAATTTTTCAAATCAAATTTTTAATGAAAACGTATTTATTATTGACGAAAACTTGTGAATTTCGTATTTTTAATTGAAAAATATTAATTTTTAAAGGGTATTTGGTATGAGAACAATCTGGGGCAAGACAGGCACTTTACATACTACTCGTCACATCGAAGCGACATTTAGATTAAGAGGTAAATGAAAAATACCATTTGCTTCACTGTACATTGTTTCGTGCAAATAATAAATAAACATTTAAATTTTTCAACTACTTTTTTTATTGATTAGTCCGCTTCAAAAATAAGCTTTGTACTGCTCTACGCAAGAACTCATTGTCTATAATTTACAAATCATGCATACTGAAGGCCTAAACCTGAGTCTTTGCCCACTCTCTCGCATGAAATCAATTTGTCAACAATTTTTGGACAATTAAACAAAATAACAGGTAGTAAAATTACAAAGAATAACTGAACAAAAGCAACCACTCAGCTGAATATTTTTGGTAGACATAGCACACCGCTACGGTCCATCGAAAATACCACTACCAATTTCCCAACAGAACTTGGATGTGAGAGGGGGAAATGTGACCGCATTACAGAACGGAACAAAACATAATTATTTAATTACAGCAGTCTCGCGTGTTTGGCCTAACCTTGGGCTTAAGTTTTTTATTTTCCCCAAATGACTAGATTTAACTATCTGCAGTAAAAGGGAGTAAGTATTCCGAGAGATCCTAGGGTGGCGTTTTGATGGTAGGGTGGTTTGAAATGTTAAGCGTGACGGAAAAATAGGGGAGGGGGTGAGAGTAACAATATGTTATGTGATGCTAAGTGCGGACCCATTAGGCACGAGCTGAGTGTCACTTGAAATACTTAACAATAGCCTTTGTCGAGAACGTCTGTGTGTGTGTGTGTCATGCCTACAGAAATCAGGTACTTTTGATATTCTTACATGCAATATTTAGTTTTGGGACGAAATAGTTGCAAAATGTGCAGAAATGTAACAAAAAATTTCCTCCCATGTTCGTAATTTGCACGATACTCCTAGAATTAACTAACTGGCTTTGAGATGCGCAAGTTTCAGCTGATGTTCAAATATTGAAGGCGGAGAAATAACGCAAATATGACACGAGAACTTATTACTGGTGCTTACTTGATGCTCCCGAAGTCACGTATCCTCCCGTTCGACAAGTGTGACGAGGAAGACTAAGGCACATGAATGCAATATTCACGCACGCGCGTTTCACGAACGACCAGACGTAATGCCATCAGCTGCAGGAATACAATAACGGACAGGCATACCAGGAGGAGCAGTTACACTCCACGGAATCGAAATTCGCGCGCGGTATTCGCGCTGGGAACGCCTGGTGCAGAGAGGCCTGCGAGACTCCGGAAGGAGTCGCATGTCCAAGATCTGCGACGCTGCACTCGAGACCGCTAGCTAGTCACGCCTCTGCTCTCCACCCACGCTCTGAGAATAGCAGGCGTTCCACTGAGGAGGCAGAGTAACAGAGTTTGCCACTCTGGCACCTACGTTCATTTCTTTTCTTCCCCTTTACTACAAATGACTTTCGCTGCTTCGCCATTAATTATAAGGGATTATTTAATCCTTGTAGTTACTTCAGATCCTAAAGATTATTAATTGTGTTAGTAGGTTATCTGCAAAGGACATAAGTACGCAATACTCCCCCGTATGGCAAGTGATAGGTATTCATGCGAAATTTGATTGCATTAAGTTAGTCTTTCCGTGATACGTTATCTATTCGTTAATTATTAATTCTCTGTGTTGGGCATGTGTCATCACTAAACCACTGACAACGCGAGATTATATATAGATATTGTCTGCATTATTAAGTATGCCGTGTTATATATTCCTGAAATCCGTTCGTTGTTCCCGAATCAGTTAATTCAGTTGTTTCATTTATTTTTCTCCGAAATTGCCCATCTCTCCCAAAGCGACAGGTAACGGATGCTATCTAGAGAAGCGAAAATGGTTTTATGCGAAAACCTCTCGAAAATACAAGTTACACATCAACAAGAACTAAATTGAAAATAAGGGTCCTCAGTGGCTGGGATTCCTAAGGTTCAAGAATTGTGGCAGCGAATCGAAAATCATGTGGTAGCTAGCTCACTCTTACCACCTTTCCTTGCACAAATGTACGACATAAAATTCCATACAACCATTTTTAAAAGAGCAAACAGAAATACTTACGAATGGTGAAGAATAGCAACAAAACTAAAACAATACACCGACTTATTAAAATGATACAACACATTGCGAGTTAATGTATTTATCAATATTGTGATATGATTACATTGCCATTGAGAGATAAGTGGTGTCGTTAACTCGTGGGAATAAACGATAACAGAGTCCTAATTTTAAGTATAATTGTGTTACTGGCTCGCACCATAGTGACGCCTTGCAGGAAACCATCACAACTTCAATGGCTAAATAACGCTTATTTATATCCAAAGAAGTTAAATACAAAAAAGAAACCGGAACCCCCCGATCCTGACAGAAGCCCGGGCCTCTTTGCTACAGCAACACCAGCGATATTCTCTATTCAGAGGAGCCGCGGTGGTGTAGTGGTTGGACTACTCCAACCCGAGTAATAATGCCCTCAAAATATGTCTCTTGAGGGCATGAAAGCGCGACGGTCAACTGTCTCTCGTTTCCCCCGCCCTTCCATTCCGGCGCTGCTCCACACTCAACTCATTTCACCTTCATGGGCTCTCAAGACCTCGCTGTTAAGAGCCGTCCAAATCTCTCCACTCCACTCTCTTCAGAGCTGTAGGACATCTGCAGAAACACAGCGATACCACGTTACAAGCGCCAGCCAATTCCACTGCTTCTGCACATCAAGCAAACAAGCGCAGCTGAGCCGCGCGAAGAACTCAGCCGCGAACGGCTCTAAAGCACGTACAAGGGAAAGTGCACATCCAAGGACGTTTATTTCCGCTTGCTGAGTAGTTCTGCGGCGATAACAGCGGAATACCAGGAACGCCATTTAATATGTTTACTTTCTACAGCAGACTCTCTGAAGCCGAGCTATACACAGGACCAGCTCGGGAAGTCAACTCTGTTATCTGCTCAGAGGGTGACTTCAGCAAAACACGGAACTTCTAAATGAACACATTCAAATAAATTCATAAATATATTCAATGCTTAATTCCCCCCACGAAACAAATACAATTACATGGAGAAAGTGAAGTGGAGAGATTTGGGCGGCTCTTAACATCGGGGTCTTGAGAGCCGATGAGGGTGAAACGAGGTGAGTATGATGCGGCGCCGGAATGCAGGGGGAGGGGGGAAGATCCCAGAGAAAACTCGCCGACTGGTGGCATCGTCCGGCACGATTCTCAGGTGCGAAAATCTGAGAATTACCCCGCTGGGAATCGAACCCGTTTCGCCTTCGTGGGAGGCGAGTAGTCTGATCACTACACCACCGCGGCCCCTAAAATTACGTGAAGCTTTGCATCACTCACGATGAATTTCTCACGAGCTTCCGTTTCGGGTTTACACCACATGTCATTTCACAACTGGGTATGGCGTTTGAACAATTGGTGTGATTAAAACTTTAGATGCAGACGACGTGTGTTCAAGAATCCGCGTCCACGGCACAAAAGACACGGCAGTCGAAGTAACCTTTCACATTGTTTCACTACGAACAATAGCTGAGTAACGGTTATTTGAAGTCTAACATCTGAACAAGCTGCTTTCGCGCATTGACAGAGAAGTGAAAACCTGTTTTTTTTTACTACTGTGGTTATTATGAAAATGCAGAAAATTTTTCTTTTTTTAACTACTGCTTTGACGTGCTGGTCAAATTAATCATTGAACAGTTTCAAATATCTCTCCCCCTATTTTCCACAAAAGTGGTTTTGTACACTGTAGCGTTTATGAATATTATAATTGACACCCAGGCTTCCTCTTTCTATAGAGTGAAGTATCCTCCAGGCTATTCACGATCAAATGAGCACTTTTGAAAACCCTGCTTAAGATATACTTGTATGCATATAGTGTATTCTTACGCCATATTTAAAATTAACATTGTCATAAACCTGAACACTTTATTCATGCTTCAGTCAAGTGAAACTGTGAAAATATTAGGAAAGTAAAATATTATACAAATTTGGTAATTATTGCACTTATATGCACATTAAAAAAAAACAGGAAGCAAAATAAATAATCTCAATGTTCACAAATATTTATCTAGCACTTTTAATACAACGTTAAAACATAGGATTATTTTCCCTTGTCGTTACCAACTTTATTGAACGCTCGCCATTCAGCGTGTCTCTTAAAATATATGCAGGTATGGGCAGTGGCATATTTCAAAGGTTGATGAAGAAATACTTAAATAGTTTCAATTCCACACTTTTTTTTTATCATTATCTCAAACCAACCTTTTAACAATGAGCATTTAATCTACAGGAAACTAATTTTACTATTACTTTTACTAAACAGTTCCTTGTGAGTCATCATGCCTTTAATTAGAACATTTAGGCTGCCGTAAAGTCTAATATCAACACCGCCGTTGCAGCTGATAAGAAGCTCTTCCCGCGAAATTTACACATGTAAACACACGCGTCACTTACCAGGAAAATTTAAAACAGTGTCGTCTCATAAATAAACTGCAACAAGCTAACTGACACTACGGCCGCGTCTCAATTAAAATAATACTCTTTCTGTTTCGCACAACCTGGCGAGAGCAGTGCTTCGCTCTCTCTCTCTCTCTCTCTCTCTCTCTGTAAAATTGAGACAACCATACTCTCTGATGCCACGCAGACAGCGGATGCCAAAATGCGCGAAATCATACTAAGCTGAAGTCACGGCTATAGCAATGGGAAGTACTCTATAGGCTACATGTTAAGAAAAGTCTCCGTCACAGTTAATTATAGCACTAACTGTTAGGGAATGAAATATCATTATTTGTTGTTTTATATATTTCCATCTGTTATAACAATTGTACGTGCACACTATGCAGAAGTTACAAAAAACAGCACTGTAATACCGATACACTTTGTTTGAAATTCCTATCTAAACGTATTATGTGAGTTAATTCGATGACTAAAACAGTTATAATTATTCACTTGCAGGTTTTGGCGACACGGTTTTTGGCCACGAAAGCCACTATAACCTCATTCAAACGCTGAAACACTGTAAACAAACATGGCGCACGGTCAGAGAGGGAGAGAGAGAGAGAGAGAGAGAGAGAGGGAGAGAGCGCCAGTGAGAGCACAACTTCATGCTCTCTCTCTCTCTGTGATCTCGCTATTTCGCGCTCTCTCCCAACGAACTGAGACGACCCGAGACCGCGCTCTGTGACGTCATAATGACGCGGGAGCACTCTCTGGTCCAATTGAGACACGGCCTGTGATTTACTGCAACCAAGTCAAGAAAATACTAACCCGGGAGAAATATTTTAGCCTGTACGCAACACTGGGCATTCGTAAGTAGTGTGATACCTAGTAAAGAGTTTGGCTTTGTCCATTAAAAATTAATTTGGTCATATACATTTCCACAGCTGATCATAAAACAAAAAGTTGGTTTCCTGGTAATCGCTGTTTCTAAAACTTTAAAAAGTATTTATCTGTCACAGTGTTAGTGACAGCCATGTTTGTAAATTGATTGATTGATTGATCGTTTACTCTGTGCTAGCAAAGAAATTACCAACGCGCCGCAAATAAAGGCAGACTGCATCCTTTATGTTTATTTCTCGTTGCAAGTTAAACGAATTATTACTAGTGTCTGAAAGTGGTGGCGGTTATAGAAACTAAAACTAAAACGTGCACCACGACTTTGAGAAGATTCAAACCTTAGTGATGCCTATAGTTTATTTGCGGTTTCTTCACACTTTTTGAATCAAACACCATGTAGAACGTGTTTGGTTGTTTCGAATTCCGTTATTTATCACAAGCGTTTTATACTTGTGTTAACATTAAAGTACCTTATGTTTGTTTCAATTAAAATTTTATTTATAAATTATAATATATAATTTAATTAATACGAACTACAACAGTGAGAATATAGGCGTGTTGGTAATGCCTAGTAAGAAATAGTTCTTATGCAAAATATTATTACACTGAGTGCGCACGAATGCGGTGCGTTTGTTAAGATTTGTTTGCGTGAGGCGGAGGGCTTGAACGTAGAAATTTAACAGGGCTTCAGAGAAGTTGGAAGTATAGCCCACTCGCGGTTACTTTCACCTTCTCCGAAGCCTTGATAAAGTTCTACTTCCACGATATTCCTCCGCCTCTTCCACCAAAGCCTAACCAAGTCTACGAAATTACACCAAAGGCGCTACGCACCGTATTAGTGTGCACTCAATTTAATAACGTTCTGCATGAGAACTATTTTCTCATTAGGCATTACCAACAAACCTATTTTCTCCCTGTTTTTATTCATATTAATTATAACTGAAATATTGTAATTAATAAATAAAATACAAGTAAAAAATGTAATTGAACTAAAAATAAAAATAATTTTATGCTAACAGAAGTATAAAACGCTGGTGATACGTGACGTATTTTGGGAAACAACCAAAGGGGTGATTTTTTTAAAGGTGTGATTAAAAAAAGGGAAGATACCGCGAATAGACTATAACCGTGAATGGATTACACAATTTATATTCAGTAGGGTTCGATCCCCTCACCGTTCAAAAGAAGCTGCTTCAGGGGTCGTCCGTAATTGAATGCAGTTATACAACAAAGAACTAAAACGCAAACTGGTATTTTTTGTGTTCGACGTTTCAGGTAGTTGGTAACAGATGGTTATATAGGCTATACAAAAGATAACCTAGCCATTTGTACGGTGTGTGTACTAACCCACGAGCGTTCAAATTTTCTTTTTATAATCGCGCGCAGGAAGATGAATCTGGCTTGGTTACTGTTTACAGAACATATTCCAGTGCTATTGAATTGTGATTTAGGAGAGGAACGCAGTTCACGGTTAAGGTCCGTTCTCGCAATGACGCGAATACGGATGAAGGATCACGGGAGCGGAGCGCGCAACACACTCCGTGGTTCAGTCTACAATGGGACGCACGAGTACGCGGATAACGTACGGACGCACGTAACAGAGCTGCACTGAAAGAAAACATTCGTTAGTGGCTACAAAAACTGTTTGGTTGATGCTTTCCAAGGCGAAATTTTGTTGCGGGTAAAAAAAAAAAACAGATTGTGGTGCCCAATAACACGTAGATCGACAACGCTATTTAATGCTCACTAACTTATTTGTTTATTAAGAATAAATGTATCGGCTGCCACCAAAAACGTTTAGTTGGCATAAATAGCAGTAATGTCATCCACAGTAATAGAATTTTGCTGCGACTGCGAAACTAAATCTATTATATTTTGCGCGTGCGCTCTGGCTGGCATATTCGAAGTGGCCGGCCATCTTCTGTCTGCCCACGACGCCATATTTGTCCGTGTTCGTTTCTTTGCATCAGGGTTGCGAACTAATTCATGAGGTATATTCTTAAGAACATCGTTTATATCATTCCTTTCTTAAATGTTACACGTAAATGATACAAGAAACAAACTTGTGTGCAGGCCTTGTGTGTGCCACATGTTAGACTTACGTTATATACATGCTACAGACAATGCGTTAACGTCGAGCAAGGATGCGCAACGGTAACACACTCAGCTCGCAAGTGAGAAGTTCAGTGTTCGAGTCCCGCTCCTGGCGATGTTTTTTTTTAGTTTTTAATTGTTGGTGACCACGAACGTAATTTTGTAGTTGTCACTAAATACTGGAATGACAAAAATATTTTGTGATGCCTATATTGACAAAAGAATTTTGTGGCCACCAATAAAATTTTGTTGGTTACCATAACCCCGTTTTTTTTAGTGTGGGCAACTCCCAACTGTTCCGTGTCCGTGAATCCGTGTAGCCAATAGGGATTGAGTATTTGGTTAGTCGATATTCGTTTTCGTGGCCATTGTGGTATACAAGGCAATAAGTGCACGAATTTGCCGTGGCTGTTATCATTTTTGTTTTAATAAACACGTGCGCATGGTTGGCAGTATTATTTACGCAGTATTAAACACCGTAAAAGTATTTAAAAAAACCAGGTGTATACATTATAAAACATATATCAGTAATTTGCAGCAGCTAAGTATTTTTTATTTCGTAAGTTTCCATGTATTGTAAAATAACTCAAAATTCATCCCGATTCGTCCGCTCATTCCGTTTACGTGTTCCGTGTCCACTTTCTTACGCATCCGCGTATTGTAGAACGGGCCTAATTAATCCATTTTAAAAACCCTGCTTAGGATCTGCTTTATTTCTCAGTTTGTCTTCTTCCGCTGTATGCAAACTTAACATTGTCGGGAAGTGTTAGTAATATGCGAAATTCGCGCTCTTGTGTGTATAAAACAAGAAATACTGGGGCCACAGCGACCAAACGGTTAGCCATAATACAAAATTACCCGTATATTTTCTTCAGTTTTCACTTGTCCACGCAACCCTGGTCTTACAACCCGCGGTTTTTTAAACGTAACATAATAATAACCAGTAGAAAAGTTTCAACGTGGAAAATACATTTGATGTTGAAAACGCTGATGGAGTCAAGTGGGGAGCAATGGCAGCCAACCGTAGCTGCCGGCGCGTGCAATGCTCAGAGTTGCCAATTTTTTGAGAAAAAGTCTNTAAAAAAAAGTTTCAAAAATTGACAAACAAAAATCACCAGAGTGTAATATATTTCTATTTAAAATTAAATTTAGTGTATGTATGCCTATAAAACATTTCATTAGGCATCTCGAAATATATATTTTGACTTGTTACAGTAGCTTACCGCCATATGTATAACTACCACTGCAAGAAAATTAAACAATTAAAAACAAAAAAATAATATCTGAAATACTTGAATAACGTAATCGCAAAACATACGTATAGACGCACAGTACTCTCAGTACTTTTCCAGTGCAGAGGTTCCTAAAACTTCGCCCACGAAGGGGCCAAACCGTATCAATAATCTCGCAAGAGAAAGCCTACACGACTACCCATAACAAAATAAATCACACACAAAAAAAACAATGTATTAATATGCATTTCAAGTCACTCCCATGCTCTGTCGCGAATATTAAAATTGGCCACACCAGACCATCTCGCAACTTCGCCAATTGCGGTGATAACATGAGTAAGTTGGCAAGCGTGGCCAGTGCTGACCGCAGCAGACGGCGGCAGCAGTGCGTGTCGGCGTGGGCGACGCTCTCACAATTAGCGCCGGTCAAGGTCAGACCACTTGCAGCAGTGGGGTCACACCCGCCAGCGCCCAGAGCGACCGGCTTGCTAACAATCTAGCGCAGGCCGCCTTCCCTGCTGCAACCATAGTCCGTTCACCGTTACTTCCAACTGTACTGAAACCCTGCTCAAGTTATACTTCCAGCATATTCCTCCGCCTTACGCAAACAAAGCTTAACCGATCTACAAAATTACATCAAAGGGACAACGCGCCGCATTCGTGCGCACTCAGTGTAATATTTTGCAATATAACTATTTCTTACTAGGCATTACCAACACATATATTTCTCTCTGCCTTTATTCATGTTGATTTATAGATAAAATGCAAGGAAAAGTTCAATTTAACCAAAAACAAGGTACTTCCATGTTAAGGTTGTCACCTGGTTGAATGAATTTTGCACGTCTGAGGCCTAAAAGCGTGGGAATGCTAGGGGCGACCGAGACATGCGCATCAACTGTCTCATCGCCTCTACGCGCAAAGCACTGAAATGGCGTGCTGTCTTGCCGTCGATAACGCGCCTCTATGAGACTTTCAGCGGATACCCTAACATTTTATGACGTAATAATAAAAATTAAGGTTTGATGAACGTCCCTATTGCTTTTTTAAGGTTTTGTACCGGAATGTTTTACCTGAAAATGACCGTGAAAACACCCTTTCTAAGCCTTTTTCACTATCACAAAAACATGCTTTAGAGAGAAATGGAGGAACTGAACAATGTATAACAGAGGCGTAAAGTTTCTTAAATGCTATTTGTAAGGATACATCACTCAGACACGTTAAACTGTTTTTTAATAAAAAAAAAAAATTCAGTGGAGCTCTGCGCACCGTTTGGCGGCCTACCCAGGCGCCACCTTCACAGAAGTACGAAACGCTTGTGATACTTGATATATTTAGGAAACATCTAAACACGTCATACGTGGGGTGTTTTTTCAAAGATTCTATTCGAAAAGTGTGAAGGTACCGCGAACAGACCGTACTTGGCATCTGGCGGTTGGAAGTACAGCGCACGCGAAGAAAAATAGCTTCTCTACGAAATGAATCTCGCGATAAGTAACGTTCCTATTGGCTCTTCACGGTAAAATGAGCACTTTTGAGGCCCTAGCTACTTTTTTCCTGCCAGCCATTTTTTTTATCCTTCCACCACTTTTTTAAATTAAATATTGCCATTTAGGTAATAAACACAGTGTCGATATTTCACCGGACTAGAAAGTTAACGTCTAAGGCTACAATAAAATATATTTATTGACTATTATTCCACACGTGCTCACTTTACCGTGAATAACCTATAGACACCCATGTGTACGCTTCCAGTTAAGTTGGCAGCGAATTAATTAAAATGGTTCTTATACTTCACGTTGTAATGATAATGTAATATGTAAATTTTAAGCTACTAAGGCCGTGTCCCAATTCGCAGAAAGAGTACTCCCTCGCCCACTCCTGACGTCACAGAGAGTCCTCTCTGCTGTCCCAACTCGGAGAAGAGAGAGCGCGAGAGGGAGAGTGAACGACGACGATCACCCTCCGCTCACTGTCGAGTCCTCTGTGGCAGCCACGTTTTTTTCAAGTCTAACCTCAAATATTCACACACATATTTTTTGTTTCTACAGCAGTGTTAGAAATATTCATTTTTTGCTTAACGTAATCATTGCGATGGTGAAATTTGCACAATTATAAGGGCCTAAGTGCTTGCAATTTTGTTGTTGTAACTGACTAGTGTTCTATTTTATAATTTGATTTTACAGATACCTATTGTTACGTGTGTATGCATGTGGGCCCGTTGTGCAAACGTACTATATATTCTTGCATGCATATGGTGACTATTTTGGCCTAATACCTGCCAGTTCATCAGTGTTTTATGGGCTTGTTTAGACTTAATAATAACCTCTTAAATTAAAATATTTTTCAGTACTTGAATTCCTGTTCCATCAACGACTAGTAAGGACTATTAATTTTCTGCAGTGTTTGGTAATTTGTAAGCATTTTTTTTTCTTCTAAACCGCAATAAAGAAGTGTAAATTGGCTAGGTGTAAGAGAAGGCAGATATTCCTTATAGGCGCCAAATAAAAACCATTATTATTATTATTATACTCTGTACGTCAGTAGAATGCTAAGGAAGGGGAAGGACGTAACTGGAATTATTATTGTTCCTGGAACACATACGCCTGCCTCACACTGGCACTACTCATTGTGATATATTAAAGGGTACATACAAATGGAGGCGAGAACGCGGGAGAAATACAGTAGTTGTGGCGCGGCCTGTCGGCTGAAACCCGCGCCGCGACCTCCATCCTCGGTGACTCACGCACGCTGTCGCATCACCGAGACTGTTTGCTAGATGACCTTTCCTCTAGCATTTGTTCTCCTTAAGGTTTACTTTAGTTTACAGAGCCCATGGAAAAATATTATTGTGTACATGTTTGTACAATGATACTGGATAAGTCTGCGTTTACAAAAACATAATACAGTGATTTACATAAGCCAACAAGAACGAAGGGAAGTTTTTCTGGCCGACTTAGACTCGTACTTTTCAATCAGCCCCAGGACCGCTTACTCTGCAGTCTCCAGAAGTAAAATAGAAGAAATATAAAACAAAAGATAATATGCAGCGCACGCATAACTTATACGATTATCGTCGCATTTAACATTTATCATGCGCATTCTCGTCGCCAGAACACAAGCACGAAAGAAAAAATCCTTTGTTTATTTATATATTTTTATATTGTGGGCTGGGACAACACATATATCTTGAAAGCATCTCGGACGTTTACACAGGTTGGAATTCCCTGACTTTTCCCTGTTTTCCAGGCAGAATCTTACCATTTTCCCTGACCTATTTTCAGGATCGAATACCTCCAATACCATATATTTCCACCACTGAAAAAGAAATAGGCTGTCACTGAAGTAGAATTAAATTACACCGCAACAGACCAAGCAAGAAGGTCCACCAACATTTTATTCAGTTCATCGATATTACTCGCAATACATGCTATTGACATGACACGAGTGCGCATTAAAACACACAAATACTTTATTTTGTACGTATAGGACCTATGTCACTTGGCAGAGATGTATTATTTACTAGGAACATGCGATTCAGTGTTCTCGCTACAGTGGCATTTTTCAAAGGTTGATTTCAGAAGTGTTCACTTTGCTGTGAACAGCCTTTAAAAAATCAGCAGTGCTGTTGGTTGCAGTGTAGGATAAATGACATTGCCAGTTTACAAACTTAAAAAATTAAATCAAAAATAATATATGCGCATAATTACATAAGCCTGTATTCACACAACTAACAACTTTTGCAGAGTAGCTATTATTATTACATTTTCCCTGACCCATGTGAAAATTCCCTGGCATTTCCCTGATTTTTCCCTGTCACATGAAATTCCCCGACTTTTTCCTGTTTTCGCTGTGGGTGGACACCCTGTTATACTACATGCAGTTTCAAGCGAGGCTAGGCTATGCAACTAATCGAAATATTAATTAAGTAGTTAGAAACAAAACTTCCAGGCAATCTGTATCAGCAGTATACATAAAAAATGGAAGTGAACGAAATAAGAACAGTGTTCCTTGAAGGCATATCTCTGGGAGATCTTCGCTTCCTTTTCTTTTCCGCGCGGAGGGATTTAATTATATGTTTACTAGGTTTTTTTTAAGCGTCTATATTAAATATGATAACAAATGTTACTGAGGAATATTTGTCATACCTACGCTTATACAATACTCAACTAATGTGTTCTTGTTCAAACGGTTTGCTAGCCGTAAACATTATAAATATAATGATACAGTAACATCAATATTTAGTTTGGAGTGAATAATAATTTGGCTAGCTGTAATAATATGATTATGTGTAGCATTACATAATCTGTTGCGGCAACAAAATCAGCTTGATCCAAAACCGACATTTATTTGTTTGGCTGGTACGGTATTCGGATCATTAAATCGCCTTCGTTCAAATTTACAGCTCGAGAGTTTGTATTTCTGTTACAATTACGGTACAACAAACATGTCTTGTGGACCTCTGAAATTAGCCCTTCATACCAGAGCTATAGTGCTTTCCGCCCGCTCGCTTCTGAAACCAACTTACTTGATCGCTCCCGCTTAGCCGCTTCCTCGTTGAACTCCTACATGACTGTAGCTTGCTTTGTTTAGCCGCTCTAACCGCGTGCACGCAGGACAAGGCCTGAGGAGATCCCCGGGGGCTGAGCAGAGGACGCGGGCTGGCGCGTGACAAGGCGGGTGCACGCGAGGCAGACGCCTGGGAGCGGCGAAGGTAACGGCGCTGTCACGCGGCCACGCCACGGCAGCCTTGAGAACAACACTGGAATGCAGTTAGTTACTAGCGAATCACGCCAGGGGCGCTGCGCCGACCGCTAACTCGGAGCTCTACGCTAACTGGGACCTCGACAAACACACGACGCGCCGACACGTTTCTATCCTCCTTCTCCTCTCCTCAGCAGCAACAGGTGCAAAACAAAAACCCGTTACCAGCGCCGCGCCAGTTACCTACAACGCCTGCCTGCCTGAGCACGTGTTGCCGCATGCCGCCTCGGGACGCAGCATCTAGCTACGGCGCACGTGGAAATGGCATTCCTCCAACACATGGACGTCAACGATGGGGAGCTGAATTTCAGTCAACTTCGCACGACCTGTAACAAGACATGCTTACTCACCGACTTTTTTTTTCCACCTACCTACAAATAGTATTCTTTTAGCAACAGTTCATTGCTGTGGCACGGAGGGATGTGTAATTGATTGCGTCGCTCAAGCTTATTAGTTGCCGTGAAAACTGACGTAGTGCCCGTCGAAAGAATGTCCATCAACACCATCCCTGAATGAAAACTGTTGTAAGACGTGTAACGCACAGGGAACGACCGATATAAAAGGGACACAGAAATACTAACGCACCGGTTAAGAACTTTACAAGCAACCAATGCGGCAAACCAGTGGCGTGTGGTGAAGTGTTGCAAGGTGAGCTGGTGCTTGCTCACTACTGTACATTCTCGGTGCACGTACATGGAGCCAGTAACCACAGTGTAGTCTAGGGAAACAGAATGCATTTCGACCATTCACAATGAGCAGGCAAGCGATCCATTACACACGTCCTGTGGCGTCAGCTGCTGAACTACGTTTTAGCGGCGGAAGTGTAAATCAGCAAGCAACAGGGTACAGCACGTAGCTAACGCCAACTTACCTTGCAACAGTCCACCACACGCAACTGCGGTAAACACCCTCTTAAGAAGATCTTGTTCTTATTAAAAGGTTTAACATAATTTCGTACCTGGCAAACGCCAACGTAATTTGACCCTCTTTAAGAAATTCCCCCTGTTAACAAACCTAAATATTTCAGTCCCTCTAGAAAATCCTTAACAGAGTTACATTAGGCTATCCTTTTGCTAATTAATGAGGTTTAATACTATGTCCAGATATTTACTTCATGCACTTCGTCAAGCAAATAATATACGCAATGAAATGTTCTACTAGTTCTGAGAAGTTTTGTCAAGTTTTCGCAAGAATTCCCGGTAGTTGTATTGCTCCTCATTATAACGGCTCTGCAGTCTTCTTTTCTGAGAAAGTCAAATACCTATTATTTTTAAACGAAATAATTTTGAATGAATGACGTAAATAGAGACAGGCCTAATTCTGACTTGCGCTGGAGGAGGCGAAAGCTGAAAACAAAGCCAAGGCCCAATATGAATAATTATTTCATTCAAATAACTTGGAGGATGGGTCTTAATGTGAGCTTAAGTGGAGTCTTTGTCGCCCCGCCTCATCTGGGCACTTAAGTTATTTACTTTGATAAACAAGGAGCATAAAATAATATCTGTCCTTCAAAAAATTTCTTTCGGCCATAAAACAGCTTAACTGTAAAATGCGTCCCTGAACACGGCAAACTTATAGACACTAGCCACAAGTACGAAGTTAAAGGTGCACGTAAAGCTGGCTTGCAACACAGGCTGCCAGCGTCACATTCGTCGGTACAGCTTGTAAGTTTTGAGTGGGCGAGAGAAATGGAGACGTGACGTAAGCAAAATGCAACCGCCAACGAAGTTTCATGTCCTCGCAGGCACGTACAGATACTCCGCACCAAGTCTGCTGAAAATAATGACTTCAGTGCATTATTTGGCTCAGTGTCGTAAGAGTCATGGGGGGTGACACTATACACGCCCTTTCGAGCCATTATTTTCTCGGGTCACAGCCGTGCTGCCAACACCAAAAATACCTTTGCTCAGTTTATAACTGCGAGGTGGTTAGAAATATTATTTCACTTTTTGTATGTGGTACATTACACATCGACAATCTTGTAACTTCACTCGTTAGTTGTACAGTTGCTGTCCTTTCCACTTGATGCTTTGTGCTTTGCGCGGTGGTATGGTAACCAAGACCCTAGATCGTTGACTTACGATTTGGTTAGTGAAAAGGGCGCTTAAAATACTAAGGTGTTTGAGAAAATGAGAAGTCGTCAGTCTTCAATGCCTAGTTGTAGCAAATATTAAACTCAGCCTCCAAAATATTGCATACCAGTTTCAACTGGATGCGAAGTAGGAAAAAAAAAGTAAGAAATACGTCGTTAACTAGAAAACGTTTACCTTGACGAAGATGGGTTCCCCAGATATGGTTTGCATAACATCGTGTTTTATGTATTTCAGGGTAGCCAATATCTGAATTCATTGCTATTCATCGTACTGATGTGATTTGACGAATGTTATGTTGACTATAGAACTGAGACCTGCATACATTTTTTAGCTCGACGCAATACACGGCAGTGTCGCCCAGTGACGTGTGGTGAAGTGTTGCAAGGTGAGCTGGTGCTTGTTCAGTGCCGTACACACTCGGCGCACGCAGCAGGAGCCAGTAACCAGAGTGGAGCCGGGAGAAACTGAGTGTACTGCGGCCACTCACGAGAGCGCGGCGAGGCGCCCATTACACACGTGCTGTGACATCAAACTTTAAAGTGGCCCGTGTATAAACTAGCAAACGATTAGGTACAGCACAGAGATAAACACAGGTTACCTTGCAACAGTTCACCACACGCCGCTGGTGTCGCCTCTCTACTTTACTTTCTCTGTGGAAAGTGTTATAGGAACCGCCACGCCATTGCGTCTGTCATGGCCTCACCTGGACGTACGACGACCGGCCATCCACGTGCCGCCGTCCAAGCGACCTTGCGTTGACGCCTCCGCACATTCTGCGCCGGTGGCCGCGTGTGGCAGGCCACGAGGGCGCCAAGGTCACTCACGTACCAGCTAAACATTCGCATCTCACGTCACATTCCCAGAGCTTGCACTCACACATGCCATGTGGAAGATTCTGAAAGGACTTATCAAGTTATACAAGACTGGTTTTGTGAAGCAAACTTCACCCAAGAGCCAACATCCGCAGCATCTCGCGTCACGTTACCAAAGTTTGGACTCTAACGCCGACAGAGACTTTAACAACTTTTTAGGGGCCTCCCTAGTTATCATGTGGGTTTCATTGTATGCAATCGTGTCTATTTTAATTTGAAAAAATAAAAAATAAAAAAAAAATAAAAAAATATATATATTTTAATGAAAATATTTTTTTTCAGGGCAGAAATAAAAGTCAATATTTTATCGCCAATTTATAAGTTTGGTTATTGAAACAGAAATATGGTCTTCGAAAAGTGTCAAAGGCAGAGAAAATCGCTGTAAGTAGCGCTCTGTTTAAGATGTTTATTTTTCTGCAAAACGGTGTTTTAAACTATGGCGACAATGATGTATCCTTTCTGAACATATTGATGTATTAAAACCATATATTCACGGCTTACAATCCTGAGGAAGCAGAACACACGCGAAGCTTGTTTATGCTACTTTCCACCGCCGTCACAATGCTTCCTTACAGTAGGACGTGACTTTGAAGCCGTTAAAAATTTTACTCGGGAGGCCCTTTTAAAGGCGTGGATGTAAATGATACGACATACCACGTGAAAGTTTTTGGAAGATTTTGTCTTCTAAACAGGGCTGATTTTCTTGAGTTTTATTAAATACGGGTGCAGTTTGCATAACATCGTATTTCATGTATTTTTTGGAACACTTTCATACAATCAGGGAAAAAAAATTAACACCACAACCCAAACAGAATCCACAAACTGGTTTCCAACATCATTAACCCAGTATGATACAGAACTTGCTTGAGCCATAGTTACTTAGACGTTTATTCTTCTAATAAGATACTAAGATCGTAACTATAATATAATACATACTTGAAGAGAAAAAATAGTAATCATAATAAATAGTTTCATTTTTAAATATTTAATTAGTACACAAAGTTTACATGAAATGGTTTACCACCGTTGCCAGTAAAATTAGAAATACACTCGACTACTTATTCTGGCAGCAAGATTTAACTAAGAAAGTAGGAAACAATTTGTGGCTTAATTATTAACCGGCACCGTCACAAATTAGGTTAGTAGAAGGAAAAGGCAGTTTCCAGCTCAGAACTGGCCTTGAAATTATTTTCATATCCCCTTCCCCAACTCCGTACCCCCAATGCAAAGTCCGCTGAAAATCCGTCCACTCCGCCCACCGCCCAAATATTCTCCGCTACCTCGTCCTCTCTCGAAAAAACTGAAGAAGGATTGTTTGTTTGTAAAAAAAACTCAAAGGAAACACAGTAGGACCAATATGACCCCCTCCTTTTTTTCGCAGAGTATAATGGAACAATTATATATAATTCTATGTCAAAAATAATTTCCTGAAGTAATTAGCTGACTTAAAGATTTAAACACAACAAACAGTAGTTCACTGTGGGTTTAATAAGCTGTATTAACGTACCCTTCAAAACACGCCATCACGTTCTAATCATACCACCCTGGTGTATGAATGCTTTTATACACGTGTACACACACACACACACACACACACATACGCGCGTGTGATGTACTTCATTCAGAATCCCAAAATACTTGGCGTAGAGTAAGTTGGAATTCCAGATAAGGAACAAGTGTTTGTGCATCATATCAGTAAGCTTTGTTTCAGACAGTGTGGACTACAAAAACTTTTCGAAAACTACTAATGCGAATTGTCATCGTTAGAAAATAAAGAGGTGAGTAGGAATAAGTGCTTAGAATAGTATATAAATGCCGCTTAAAATATTATTTAAGTTTAAAAAATACAAATTTCACACAGAAAAAAATGTGGTATATCATTATATATTTTTGATCTTTGTGCTTTAATGACTTAATGGTAAAAACATAGAACTTTCACACTTAAAAAAGAAATCAGAAGTACAAAATTTTCAAACACAGGTTAACCAAAAATGCTTTTAAATGGTTTTCTTTGCACAGTAAATTTCAACGATGCTACAGCTAGACCCTGCAGCCTGGTTGCGAGATGCTTGTCGATATCGATATAGCACACTGCCACTGCTGTAGTCACCTCTCTGTTACCCCTGACATTTTCTCACTTCATGCTCTTATCTCACGCGCCTCGCCTGTGCTGTGCCTGATAACTCTTAAGAAGTATCGAATCACCTGGTGGTAGGTACATTTGACTTGTAACTTAGTACCGGACACATCATCTGCAGTAGCGGTTACATTGCCAGTGCAATTACAGGGCGATTTTCGATTCCAATTCTACAATTTCTGCGTAATTGTTTAGGTTTATTGTTACATGAGATTTTTATTTTTATGGAGGAAGCTGCAGTGATTAAAGTCATGTTAACGGGAACGTATCCTACACAGGATTTTCCTTTTTCTTATCGGTTTCTTTTGTCGCTCTAATAATTAGATATTTATGTTCCACTAAAATTATTAATAGCATTTTATTTAGTTCTAAGAAATTTTCACAGTGTGCAATTTGCTCATATAAATGTACAAAAATTAAGTCACTTAATTCACAACATTTATTTGCATGCGTGTTATGTCATATAACCATAACTACACAACGAAATAAATAATACAGCAGAAATCTGACACTAAGAGTGAAATACTCCTCTAACAAACTAAACAGAATTCTATATTTAAACCCTTAACATATTATCCCGAGTATGCACATTCGCGAATAACGCGTTGCAGAATAGGCAAACCCATGGTCGGCACTGTACAAGGTCAGAAGCCAGAATCAATACAGATAGCGTCTTTATCCTGATTAATGCTATTGGCTGCTGCTAATACACAACAATTTTATTATTGGTTCCTGCTGGTTCCAAATACAAACAATAAACTCTAGTCATAAGTTCAGTCATGCAAGTTATTACAAGGAATTCGTAACTACTTGTGAGACCAAAACTCTCCTATTTTTATTCACCTGGCAACAAAAAAATAATTCGTACGTTAAGGTATTAACGGCGAGAAATCAAATACGGTGTTTACTGGAGCAAAATTTCTGTGTAAAAGTAAATCAGTTTACATGGATGTGGAAACCACATAATTATAATGAACGCCAGACATTTCGACTGCGACAGAATTTTGTGACTTCTCATTGTTCTTTATTACCAGATTCTCCTATGCCGACAAACTCGCACGGTTAGTCAGAACGTTTACTTATCGTGTGTATTTTACTTTATTAGCCTCACTGGCAATGGTTCTTCGTATATTACGAAACCAGGAATCACCTTTCAAGTCTTGGCAACTACAATTAGGAAACCATTTGTTTCTGTAGTGGTAAACAACATGTAAAGTTGCTGGCTGAAGATGATTTAAAAAGCAAAATACATCTTCCTTTTTTTTTTTTAAGGGTCACATTTTTTGGGTACCATTTGCTGGTATTGCTATTTCATGGCTTCTCTGTCATGACTTTCAATAATCTGGAACACTTTAGTCAACGTGTTAACCAGATACACAGCTAAGAACACGCATCTCGATCTCAACCACTAGTTATTCCAAGACGTTTACCGTACGGCGATGGAGAGAAACTGCTATTGACACTCCACAGACCAGGAATGCACCATCACCACCGCATACCTATCTAAGCGCCTGCGCAGCTGATCTCACGATAAAGTAACTACAACACTTAATTTATAATGTGATGGGTCCTCCGTTCTTTAGACACAATAACAATAATATTTCTGCTGAAGCAGACGTCGATAAGGCTCGGTACACGATCAATTTCCTTCGCGTACGTAATTGACGTCTACGTAGGAAGCGTACGTAAAAAGTGTGGTCCACAATAGAATGTACGCGTCATGTGTTCAACCAATCACACGCGGCCAGGAATTAACTTTGATTTTGATAGAGTGACTTATTAAATAAATGCCATAATTCAGACGTATTTTTGAATGTGCAAAGAAAAAAAACGTAATCTATATTTACAACTAAAATCTTTAAATAAATATAAGACTATTGGCTGAAGTCCTTGCATGACACGAAATAAAATATCGCCATTTTGTACAAACCTATGCGCCAAGATTCCTACTCTACAGAATGACCATGATGCGAGGCACAAAGAATGTCTCCTTCCATTTTTATATAAGTTGTTCACGGTAAACTGAGCACTTTTGAAAGCACTGTTTAAGATATACTTTTATGCACATTGTATATTCTTCCGCCACATGTAAAATTAACATTGTCATGAGCCTGATCACTTTATTCATGCGTCGGTCAAGTGAAACTGTGTAATAGCTAGGAGTGAAAATATGTTACAAATATGCAAAATGCATACTCTAATGTGCACAAAAAAGAGAAAAACTAACTTTACTAACGTCGTTGATTATAAATTTAAACATTACATTCACAATACCAATGTCAAGTATTAAGCATTATTTTTTATCAAATCGCTACCAACTTAACCGGGAACCTACATGCCAGCATGTACCGTAGCATATGTGTAGTTGTATGGGCAATGATTATTTTCAAAGGTTTGTTTCAAAAGTGCTCACTTGACCGTGAACAGCATTTACACACACACATACATTACGTACACGGAAGACCTTACCGTGCCACGTCGAGAGCAGTGGAATAATTAGGCATATTTGCATTCCATCGCCAACGAACCGCGAGGCATACAGCTCACCAAGGACTTGGCGTCGTCGGCACGCTGGACGATGTCGCTTTAGCCAGACTATGGACTGTTCACGGTTATTCAAGCACTTTTAAATTCAACCTTCTAAATTTTTCACTGCTCCTACCTGCAAATATTTTAACTGGCACGCAGACTGGCAAGTGGCCAGTAGTGTTGGTAACGACGGAAAGAAAGTAGTTCCGTAACTTGACGTAGAATTAACAAGTTTTACGTAAAGACGTGTCAATACTGAAACGATTTATTTAGCTTTCTGTTTTTTTNACTTGACGTAGAATTAACAAGTTTTACGTAAAGACGTGTCAATACTGAAACGATTTATTTAGCTTTCTGTTTTTTTTAATGCATATAAGTGTAACAATTAGCAAATTCGTAAAATATCTACTTTTCTAATAATTTCACAGTTTCACNTTTTTTTAATGCATATAAGTGTAACAATTAGCAAATTCGTAAAATATCTACTTTTCTAATAATTTCACAGTTTCACTTGGCCGACACATGAATGAAGTGACCAGGTCTATATCTATGTTAATTTTAATTACGGTGGAAGAAACACAGGTGAGCATGCAAGTACGTCTTAAGCAGGGATTTNGTCTATATCTATGTTAATTTTAATTACGGTGGAAGAAACACAGGTGAGCATGCAAGTACGTCTTAAGCAGGGATTTCAAATGTGCTCAGTTTATCGAGAACAGCCTATACCTGATATCGTCGAATAAAATAATACGGAAGGATGAAACGAACAGATTTTCTCAGCGTTTTTCGGAGTTTAATTTCCTCATCCGATNTCGAATAAAATAATACGGAAGGATGAAACGAACAGATTTTCTCAGCGTTTTTCGGAGTTTAATTTCCTCATCCGATACCGGATAGCTTCCGTTCTCCCGTGGCGCCATCGTGCGACGGAAACAAGCACAAAGTCCAGCAGACGTCTGGAGACGTCACTGGAAAGTATTAGGAGGAGGGAGGGTGAACATCGGTTAGGGGGGGGGGGGCCACACACGCGGCAGGGCTGGCCATGCTATTAGCTGTCTCATAAACGCCAGGTACTGNGGGGCCACACACGCGGCAGGGCTGGCCATGCTATTAGCTGTCTCATAAACGCCAGGTACTGTAGTGGTGCGTCCTTGAATCTGTTATGGTCCATACTTTATAAGAAGGCCACTTTCTGACAGGTCTGCGAAAGTAGCGCCACTGTTTACGTCTGACTATGTATCCTTCCGCCATCATCTGGTCTGTCAAGTCGGGGCTTTATTTTTTATCAACACGCTGCCAGCTAATCCACTTGCCATTGTACTTTATGCTAAACAAATTTTAAGATACTTTAAGACTGACATCTGTCTAAAAAAAATAAGTAGGCTATAAAAGTAAAAATATAAAATGTTGCAAATAATTAAATATTTGCTAACTCTTTTTTAATTTGTACGAGATAGTGAATTTGGGTTAACATTTGCGAGACGGTCTGTTGTATCTATTATCACACTTTGGACGTTATAGCTAATATATTCGAGTTGGAAATATGTGACGTGGAATAACGTTAGAATTGCTTAAAAACTTTCTACGGAAACAAGGAGATGGGTTTCGAGAGAACAATATGGCGTATAATTTACGTAGACGAACGATTACCGGCCGAATATAAAATTCTTATACGCCAAATCGTTGTACATGAAATATATGTTACTTTAAAAATTATGCAGAGCTCGTGGAAAAATATAACTATTGGCATCTGTTTGTAAATTCGTTATATAACGCGCAGGAAAGCGGTTCATTTCTGGCTGGTAATACCTCGCATGATATACCAGAGATGGCGCGCAGAGCGCGTCACGGCGAAGTTTGAGCCGCTGTTTTTGGATACCAGATAGCGTATATTTCAGTTGATTGTTCTTATATTACGGGCTGGAAATATATTTCAAATTCGTGTCGTTTCGTCAAATTATTAGAAAAAACAATTCAACAATATTATGCAATATTTCTGTATGCTTTTGGAATTAATATCAAGAACGTGTTGAAAGCGAGGTTGGAGAGGGATGATACGACGTGAAAGAGCTTTCTGAAGTTAGCACAACTTCAGAAGACTTTTCCACGTCGTATCGTTCTATTGTACATTTCATTTTGAACACCTATACATAACTACATTATCACGAAGTTTAGTTTTTAACACTAACAACCATTGTTTTGTGACCTTGTAAAATAAAATGTATTAATAAATGTAAGAACTCTTTCTTATCCACGTATTTTCTGCTTTCCTGGTGTGCATCGGCAGTGCACTCAGAATAGACAACGTAATTTTAACTTTTGTTCGTTCGTGCATCAGCTGATACAGGATTTTGTAAATGGCACTTTGTTTGTTTCGTAAAAGTCAAGTTGCCACTCACTGACTGTCAGAAAGTGGCTTTCTTATACCGTATGGACCATAGCGAAGACTGAAGATCAGATGTTTGTGAGATGGCGCATATGCTGCCGGGCCGTTCTGTTGCCGCTCGGCTACGGACCGGCCCGTGACGGGCTACATACACACCAGCGAGCATGAGCGAACTCGCGTGTCCAGAGTAGACGTCTTTCGAGCACAATAATTTGTGCTGGCTATAACTCCTTTCTACGGCGGTCGAACCGCAGGGTGAAAGGGAAGTCGAGTGCGCATGCCATGTACACAGTAACCATCTCTGTCCCACGACGCTCATCTTCTTTTCAGCCAACAGAACTGTCAAAAGCACGCTGACTTCGACTAAGGTTAGAATATTTCTTACTCACGCAAGTGCTTTGGTGTGCTAGTACACTACTTTCGACTCAGTTCTAACGCAAACATAATGTAACCACGTTACGAAAATTTTATTTAATTTTTGTGAAAGTTCAGGTTTTAGGTGAAAACCAAACGTAAAAAACGACACATCATTGTTGAAACACAAGAATGTGACAGTTGTTTTGCCAGTTCTTAAGCCACTGTTGGGCACATGCACAGAATACGATAATCAGTCTACCTCGTCTACAGTCAGTGCGTCAAGCATGTGTCGAAGAGAGAGCAGTGACGCAGCTGCTAGAACGCTCGTCTCCCACCACGGCGAACCGGGTTCGATTACCAGCGGGGTCGCTCTCGAATCTTCGCTCGTGGGAATCTTACCGTATGATGCCGCTGGTCGGCGGGTTTTCTCGGGGATCTCTCGTCTTGCAGCCCGTCGCTGTTCCATACTCACCTCGCTTCATCCTCATCGGCTCTCAACACCGCCATGTTATTAGTCGCACAAACTTATCATCTCCACTCCACGCAAACATGTGCTGCAGTAGTGTAAATCTGGTGTAGCATGAACCAGTTTTCATATAATTAGAAAGTTTATATATTAATTTCAATTTAAAATATTTCAGTAAGAATTTTAAAAATTTAATTTAATCATTTACATTATTTTATTTTCAGGGCCGTATAAGTCACTAAATTTTACTTTTCAATTTTATTAGTAACTTTTATTTTATAATTATCTAAAGAGTTACTCTATGGCTTTTAAGTTACATTTTAAAATTTACGTTTTTCATGTATTTTTTACATTCACAGTAGAAAATCTTTAAAATTTAAATTTTTTAATTTGATAATTAAGATATTGTAATTTTTTTATTAGATATTTACATGTTTTAATTACATAAAAAAGTGGTCCAAGCTGTACTTGATATATACTACTCGCCGCTATGGTGTACCTGGTGGAAGGGGAGGGGTGAAGAGAAGGTGCGGCGCACAGTAAACACAGACACGTATCGACGTTCAACTTACGGCCTTGTCCCCGACGCAGCCACTCCCCTGTCTCTGCGATGTTTGATGACACGTTGGCCGTAAACCGGCGCACGCACGGGCGGACGCGACGATGTGCGAGGCGTGGAAACGAGGCCAGTGAGGCGAGTGCAGCAGCGTCGGGAGAAGGGTGTTGATGCGAGGCGGATAGCAGTCGCACTTTCCCCACTTCCGCCCCTGCGTGCACATCATCTCGAGTCAGGGGGGAGCCCGCGCGCGCACTTTCTCCAGGCAGTCNGCGGGCGGACCTTGTTCTCGGGGGGGAAAAGTCGTGTTCACAGCAGGTCGTCGTTTCTTTCAACCGCGACAAAAAAAAGTAGGCCTTGCTTAGCGTGGTGCAGCGATGGTAAAGGCTGTGCACGGCAGTAAACTCAACATTTTTGAAAGACTTGCTTAGGATCTCCTTCTATGATTCTACTGTATACTTCCACCATACGTAAATGTTACATTGCCGTGGCCCTGATCACATTAACCATGCACCGGCCAAGTGAAACTGTAGAATTATTATAAATGTAAATGTTTTACAAATTTGCTGATTATTAGACGTGTGTGCATCAAAAAATCAGAAAGCGAAATTAACAATTTCAGTACTGACAAGTGGTTACCAACTTTTTTGTGGGCCTACTCGGAGTTTTTAATTGCTTTTGAAGTAGGGAGGCGCGGGAGCGATAAGGGCGACACTGACACGCGCGCCTAATGCCACTTCGCTCCTACGCGCAAGGCATGCATGCATACCTTGCGTGCAATGTTCTCGTTGTGCTGCGTATACTTACGGGACTTCAAGCCGTCACCCTATCATTTTATCGGTTGAAAGTCTATAGCAAAATCAAATGCAGGTCTATATAATAGTTTCGCATGTTTCCGGCCAGTATATTACGAGATACAGCAGTGTGAAAAAGCCATTTTTAGCTATGTTGGAGGGCTCGGGAATAGTATTTATAATGTACATTATGTTTTAAGAGTATTATACGTACCTCGCCTGAAGTGCGTGTGTTATTTTCGTACATTGATATCATGGAGACACGTTTAATGGTTTCGTAAAAAAAAAAAAAACGCGGATTTCAAACTCACTGCCCGCGAATTACAGCTGTCAAGTTCCGGACTACGCTAAATGTTATTGGCCCAGTCCAGTGACAAGTGCCATCTCACAGAGGCCTAGGAAGACTCTACGTGCGCGCGCGTATGTGTCGACCATTTGTCCCCAGAAGGGAGAGGCAAGTCTAGAACTTTCTATGACGGTATCCATGTTCATTTGAATACTCCCTCTCCCTCTCCCTCTCTCTCTCTCTCTCTCATACTGAGCGTTGTTTATATGTGAACGCGGTTATGCACGCATGTAACATTTCACGTGGGCCACGTTTTTAAATATTTTAATCAAATTATTTCTACTGAAATATTGTTGTTTTTGGTTATGTGCAAACGTGTAAACCGGGCCTATTTTTAAAAAGAACGAAGCAAGCAGTATACAATAAGTTATAAATACTTAATACAAAATTAAATAATGACCAACCAGTGTTAATCAACCCAGGGGAGCGACCAACAACTTTCCTCGACAGATAACAACACCATCGCAGTAGACAATTGACAACATAATTCCAATTGAACGGTACTAAATTACGAATAATAAAGTGTCAATATGAAACACGACCTCAGTTGGTTGAAATGTATCAGCACAGTTGAATAACAAGTCTAAGTGCACCTCAGTGCAGTAACAAATTAGAGGGGGGAGGGGGGAGTTCACATTGCCCCTCCCTAAATTTAGGAAAGAGCTGCTCCAAAATGAGAGTAAACGGGCACCGAAACAGGTTTCGTTTATATGGATGCATTTGCTATATTGTATACAGTCTCTAATGCTTGTCTTCGCAGTCATGCAACTGACTTGAAGAGGGGGTTTATATTCTTAATTTAAATTAAATTTGCAATAACCACTGTTGAAAAATTGCTATAATATAATTCTGATACTTATATACATCTACGCTCGTGGGTTATAGACACTTTTCTAACTTTTATGCAGCATGCGATTTACGTTTCGGTCGCCTAAAGACTTGTCAGAGACATAGTCTCACCACTGCCGTAAACCCGAATTCTGAAGTCTGCCCAGAAAAAAAAAGATTTTATATTTCGTACTGCTTAAAGCACATGTACCAATAATAACTTCTAGTATGCTAATGCTGGGGATAAAAACGAAACTTTCTACGTATTACCAAAATAAACTTATTAATAAACGTTAGACACTAAAATTACTTATTGTGAGACAGACGAGTTTTCAACACTGTTAAGTCGGTAAATACCCGAAAACACTGAATTCCGGTGTTTGTTTGAACTAAAATTTAAAATCGAAAGTAGTTTCTACGCTTCGTGAAACAGAGTCGTTAAAGATTGCGGGAAAGTTGACCAATCACGGGCTTCATCCGTCCCGCGGTCGAAGAGATGCAAATAATCATGATTTCACATTGAAAATGCATTTATCAAATGTAAGGTTTTTTTTAATAGCATGTTTAAAGTTGCATTTAAAATTTGCACTTGACATGTGTGTATCACCTGCGTTAAATGGAGTCGAATTATTTTACTCTTCGAAACCTCCTAAAACCAATTATTCGTTAATTTTGAAGTATACGTGAACACCGAGAAAGCGGCATTGCAAGATATTTTTGTGAATGCCAAAAACTGTTATGGAGAAACCAAACCATATTTATAGTCATAATTCGGTTAAATGTGCAACACCCTGGTTGTATTCTCTACAAACTCGCAAAAGTCATTTTCGCACACAGACATTTATTGCTGCATTAGACTAGACAATAAGACTGAAACACGCCCGTACCTGAAGAAAAAAAAACGTAATGCGCACCCGTGTGAGTGCACGCGTGCGTGCAAGACACGTAATTGTAATTGCTTATTTACTGTACTGTTACGAAAATAAAAAAATTAGAGCATGCATACCTTTATTTTATTCAGTTAAAAACAAAACTTCACAGTAGTGAAAAAAAAAGGTTGTTTTCTAGATATTTCAAGGATGGCGTCATTTTCACTGGAAGAATTACAGTGACTAGAAGACAAGATTGTGAAACGGACAGCGTGCTCTGCACACCCAGCTGGAACACAGATTTTGGGAACCTTCCCCCCGAGACTGGTTAGCTCGAGTCTGTTTGCAGGTCAGTGAGCCGGCGTGTAGTAGGTCGGCGAGACTCCACTGAACCTTGCACAGAAGTCGTCTACGTCGTGTAAGCACCACTTACTGCCTCATGCTCAGTCTGCCTCACGTACGAATGGAAATCCGCCAGCGAATATTTCTCTCTGTAGATCAGTCGTCAAGAACTTCTGTCATCTTGTCACGCAATTATGCAGATAAACGTTAAATACGACCGCGCCGCAAAGTACGTATTTAAGCATACAGAGCTGAAAATTCCGCTTATTCCACACATTCCAGACACACGCGCTAGCAAAATGGCGTCACTGAAAAGAAAAATGTCGGAACCATAAACTAAATATGGGGCAGGCCGATTATTCGTCTTCTGCGCGTGTACCCAACATTGACCTACCTCAAACCAACACAACCGTAAAAGTCATACGGTCAACAGTGATGAACGCGTTTGTTTATATCTAATTATTTCAATTTTCCCTCGAAGTCAGTGGGCTAAAACCAAGTTCGTTAAGGGACGGAGGTCTAAATTAAATAAAAGAGTTAATTATAATCTCCAAATTTTATTTTCAATAACTACAAACAAAATTATCTCGACTCAACATCTCACAATAAATTGATATTACTTGATGTTTACAATTAATGACTTCAAGCAATACAATTTACAATTACCGCAAAGACATTAACGTAATTAAATAGTTAAAAATCAGTCCCAATAGACAGTGTACCAAAACCTATTCAATTATTTTACAAATTATATGTCCATGTTTGACAGTTCCAATATTTACAGTAAAATCCATATCACATGTTCTTTCAGTCCCACCTTAATTTAGTTGAGGTCCCACTAGTCCACAATGTTCTAGAGTTCTCCGAGCGCCCTCACGCACAGTGGCCTTCACTCGTCAGGTTTCACGCTCTCTCGTCCATTCACACCACAAACACCTCGTCCGCCGTCGTCCGTCCCTCACCACACTTTAATTCACCCCCGCACTCAGTCAGATGGCCTCCGCCATAGACTCCCGGCCGTTGGACCACTGCAATATTTATAGGGTTGTAGGCCATCGCCCAGAAATTTCTCTAAATGCCGCGTCGCGCCGAGGGTCTTAATTCCCAGAATACTATTGCGCATCCTCTTCACTTGTCGGCTTCTCAGTGGGGAGGGATGCGGAGGAGGGGCAGTGACGCCATTTACGTCACCGCTGTCAGTCATTCACTGGCCTTCCGGCGGGAAGGGGGGTGGCGACGAGGCAGCGAGCGTATCTACTTGGGGGGA
>NQII01001072.1:394264-417293 GCA_002778355.1 Clitarchus hookeri | reverse complement strand
GTCGAGGCGGGTCACCCTTCCCACAGAGCCGGACCGCGCATAACGAGAGCTCGCGGCCGGTGCGAGCTACAGCGCGTAACAGTATTTTTAAAAACACTACCCGTTTTATATTAATAAAATAATTTTACTTATTTGAATTCTGCTATTCTGCGCAACCAGCGAGATCGCTCTACGCCATATTCACTTTACGGTCGGAACACCATTCACCAATTAGCGCCTTCTACTCGCAAGCCAGCAGCCCAGCCAATAGGAAACATTTCGCAGCACGCGGTATCCAATCAGATACAAAGGCCCATTCCCAGAACCAACCAGCCACTGAGTAAGTCCACATCAAAGGAACCACCTCACCATTTCGCCTCTAGTGTACTTATCGGGCCTCCTCAATACAATGGACTCCCAACCATTTACATAAGATTCGGTACTCAGAAATTTGGGATAATGACGAGAGTTGGGCTGTAACCACTACTGGTTCGGTTTTCTCGTATTTATTGAATGCACGACCACTGGCAAACCCTGTAAATCTTACCAGTCTACTACGAACTTTAAGGAAAACATTACAGTGAACCCGGAATCAGTTTGAATCCGTTGTTTGCTGATTCTTTGCCAGACGACACCAAAATAAAACTTTTGAGTGATTCAAAGTTATATCAGCAGGTTAAAAGCAACCTCGGTTTACAGTATTTCACACACGATTTCCGATATTTGCAAAGTGTCAATAAACTGCGCCACTCGCCGACATGACAGTCAGTGGCAAGTTGTGCAAACTTTCAGGTCCCGGCTGCCAACATCAACATCGCCTTGCGGGGTGTGAGGTTTCCTGCAATCACACTCTCCGCGACTCGTACGATTGCAAGAGACTACGTAAATTCGACATGGGCATCTAATCTGCTTGCAGTTTCGCCTATAGAGTACCCCTTTGCTTCTGTACTTCAGACAAGCATAAGTCTCTTAAAAATAACACCCCACGTATTTAACGTAACAGACAATATTTCAAGCTTTCGTCAAGTCGGATTTCCAATAAGCCACGGGGAAGAGGAGGAGGAAGATTACAAAGAGATTTTTTTTCTGTGCTTGAAATATATAAAAATAATTCTTGAGGTGAGTGGAGATGATGTATATACCGAACTGACACTGTAAACAAAGAGTGGACTGACACTGAAAACAAAGAGTCGCTCGATAAAATTCAACATTCATTTTTCGTATGATTTCTCGGCGTTGAACAATATGGAGTTGGTGGCATCCGAAGCGGCACAAAAACATCCGAGGAACATGGCGATATATTACATATTATTAACACTGTCGCGTAGCATGTACACAAATATTTCACTTTCACAGCGTAAATTTTTGTACGTTAAGTGATCAGCATGAAATGCAACCTTCAATAATGTTTTAACACGTGTATTTAAATAAATTGTGCTGAATGACTCAATAAACATTACCCATCCGGTATTCACTTTGGATATTTAAATATTATAATTATGGCCACCTTTTTTTCGCGAAAAGATTTACGCCGAGGCTAGACTTCAATATCCTGTGTGCACACTTGCACTTGTTACATGAGTGAGTCAATCGGAATTAAGTTTCTCCGGTACTGACCGTGCGTGATTAGCGGACAGACAGATAAGACGCGTAACAATTCAAATTATCCAATAACGAAAGTGGTTCTGCACTAAAGTGCGTTGGAACACAACTTGTCCCGAAATCTTTTGGAGAAAAACAAGTGCCCCTAATTATAATACTTCGGTGTTTATCAAACTAAATCACAGAAAAAAAAAAAATAAAAAAAAAAAAAAAAAAACATTTTGAAGGCATATATATGTAAGTTATAGCTCCACCGATTGTAATAAACTACGTATGCAACAACACATAACTTTTCATGTAAAATAAATTACTTGTTTACTAATTCGACGTACGAAAGAAATACAGTTCTGTATCTTTACAGAATCACTTGGTGAGATGGACTGTCTTCAGATGTTTAACAGCAACGGGTCCTGGATCTCGTATTGTCAGAAATGGCATTAGATATCTTGCGAAACATGGAATGTCATTAGTAGAGACAGGAAAAATTCGCGAGTTCAATGACCTGCAGCCTAGAATCTACAGCATTATGTACAAATAGGCCAACAACAACTTTATATTGGTTGTCTGCTGCCACAGTGGCAGGCGACGATTGGAACAGCATTCTTCAGGAAGTGTCAAACACCGCGTGGGCCAGTGGCTAAATTTATATAAACGCATATGTTTTGAATTCTAGCTTGTCCCTAAATGAATCCGCGAATTCTTCAGGTCTCTAGTCATTAGTGGTGTTTAGAATCAACAGAAAATGTGTTTGTATGGACAGTGAACACGGGAATATATAGGAATACAAAAGAATAATTAATGATCGCGTGATCATCATAAATCCGCCTGCTATAATCTTCACAGACATTATTGAACAGTTAAGGGCGTGTGAATATGAACTACACCTTTATGCATTACGCTTTCATGGAAACTCGCAACTCAGGTTACATACAAATACCCTTTCTCAGATAAGTTTATCGTTTTATATCTTAACTTCACTTATTACAGCTAACATGTGGGTAGACACGCCATTTCGAAGAAAACTGGTGTCACAGTTGTACTACTGTCCCACATACACAATAAGACTACGTACAAAAAAAAAAAGAGGAACAAAGGAACAGCAGGAAGCTGAAACGACCTTGTCAGCGTGGCAATTTGCGACTTTACGTTACTAATTAACACCGACGTGTCTACCCCTACGACGTTTAAGTGATGGTTGGCGTGCTGAATAGAGCACTTCACAACGACATTCAAACACGCAATATCGTCACGAGACACGTCAACACTCTGCGTTTCGTTACGCGACGTCGAAAACAGTCCTGCAATTCGCGCGGAAATAAAACTCGCACTGTCACTCCACGACCGTTCTAGTGTAAATGAAATTACAAGCCGTTAAATCAAAAAATTTGTTGTCACCTGCATACAGAAAACTCCTTGTAAGCGAGGCCTCGTACGTCATTGAAGCAATCGAAAAGGGACAATTCCTGAAAGCGGAGTGGTGTACACAGTAAAAAATATCTGTAATTGTTACAAGAATACTTTGGAAACTAATTTCCTATTATTTCCTTGCAACTATACAATGGAAATATTGTATATTTACAACGCATTATTTTAGAAAACATACAGAATTGTTGATGTAGCTCAATGTTAATACTAAACTTGAAGTGTTAAAAATTCAACAATAATTTTACGCATTCCACGCTAAGGTTCTGTGAAATTTAATCTAATTTATTTGCAGCGCTATAAAAATATAGTTTGCAACTAGACGTACAAATACAAAAAGATTCTTTACAGTATGGAGAGGTTTGGGCGACTCTTAAAAACGTGGTCTTGAGAGCCAATGAGGGTGAAGTGATGTGGATATGGAGTAGCTCCGGAATGCAAGCACGGGGGAAAATGGGAGATCCCCGAGGAAACCCGCCGAGCAGCGACATCGTCCGGCACAATTCTCACATGCGGAAATCGGGAGTGACCCCATCGGGTATTGAACCTGGTTTGCCTTAATATTTTTTGATACTTGTTAGATGCCAAGATTACTTCTGTAACACTACAAATGGATTACAGTAAATTTTACTACTCCTTTTGATGTGAAGATATAAAGCTACTGTATACTTTAACAAATATGTACTGTAAATTTGATGTTTATTAAAACCCGAGGTTATATAATTAATTCAGTATGTTTTATATATCTCTGTTTTATAAACACGCAATATTTCGCTTGTGTTAAAAAAACACTTTCGGCAACTAGTTTTCAAAAAATTTTTTGCAAAAATACAAACATTTTTACTGAAGGGAAAAAAAACGCACAAATATCTGCTTGTTTTCAATGTTGGCAGAAAAATTACATGGGAGAACAGGTCTAATACTGAAGATCGCACCAAATCCATTACCTATCTGTGTCTGATGTGTAGACACACTGCATTTCGCATTATAATATGGCACCAAGCTAGATTCCACACTTCTTGTACTCTAGCCGAAGTCACTTGTTCATTGGCTGCCGTCTCAGGCAGAACTCATTCTCCTGTTTAACCCAGCCACACGTGAAACTAACACGAGTTTGTGTGCCGTCTATCTTGGTACTGAAAAATAACGCGTAATGATAGGGTATTATGCGTTACCGCATGACAAAAAAAAATGGTATGAAGGCGCATATTCGACTTCCAGCAAAGATCTAGTTTAAAAACATGTACTATGTGCGCCTACAGTACATGTTGATGGCGCATGTTTGAATACGTGACGCATTTTAAAACTCTGTACAAAGTAAGGATAAAATGAGACACCGATACGCAAAAAAGAACGCGTTAATCTTAAGTTTTCTCAGGCTTGCGTATGAAAGATTCTTTAAAATCTCCTGAATTACCCTTTTTGTTTCATTCTCTATATAATAAGCTAACTGTATGCTACATTAATGCATTTATAGTATAACGCGTTACGTAAATATTTTCTCACAAATTTACAATAATTCAGTGTTGAAATTTTAACTTTAGTATCATTAGCCAGTAGACACAGAATTGCGCACGTTTGTTTAGCAATGTTTGACATGCATTTGCTGCCAGCACAATATAATACCAAGCTATAGAAAATTTAGAGCAGTACGAACAAATATATATATATATTTGAGACATGGAAATATTTTAAAACCCAAGTTGTATCATGCTGTCTCCCATGTATTGATAAATGTCGCCATTGTTATTTATACACATCCAGCAGTTTCTCGTAATTTTATATTAGTATAACGGAAGAAAATAGAACAAATGTCTTCCAAAAGAAATATCCCCTCATTTGAAACATTCCTTGAAAAGGATAATTTTATTAAACCTAGCCAGTAATGCTCTTTCAAATATTTGTTTATACTGTAGAGTGTAGAAAAAACCGCAGTGTATAGCTCACTGCCACGCTTACGCGAAGAAACTGTTTGGATTCTGAACTTACCTTCGCGAATTTCGCTACAGAAAATAAGGTACTGCAAGGTTTACATTCACATTGGGGGAAAAAAATCTGAACTACTTATTACTTTCTCGTGAGTATTTCGTTTAAGTTTGATAAAATGAATGAAATACACTTACCGAGGTGGATTCTCCGACAGAAAATTTACTGTGACGACATGACTGAACGAACAAAAGATCATGGCCGGATTTAGTACAGGAGCGACAACATATCACTACTTGACAGAGAAATTTACGCTAAATTTTCTCAAAATTTTGACACGCTTTCTAAAATATAATTAGAAATCGAAAAATTTAAAACCAATATTACTTCTATTTGTCAGATAATCACCACTAGAAAAAACACCATACGCGTATCACAGTACAACGATGAATGCAAGTAATCGCTCTTTTCAAGTGCGAAAAATACAATAAAACAAACAAATACACTGAAGAGCCAAAAAAACTGGTACACCTGCCTAATATCGTGTAGGGCCCCCGCGAGCACGCAGAAGTGCCGCAAGACGACGTGGCATGGACTCGACTAATGTCTGAAGGTATGCAGGAGGCAATTCACACCATGAATCCTGCAGGGCAGTCCACAAATCCATAGGAGTGCGAGGCGGTGGAGATCTCTTCTGAACAGCACGTTGCAAGGCATCCCAGATATGCTCAATAATGTTCATGTCTGGTGATTTAGGTGGCCAATGGAAGTGTCTAAAGTCAGAAGAGTGTTCCTGGAGCCACTCGGTAGCAACTCTCGACGTGTGGGGTGTCGCATTGTCCTGCTGGAATTGTCCACGTCCGTCGGAATGCACAATGGACATGAATGGGTGCAGGTGATCGGACAGGATGCTTACGTATCTGTCACCTGTCAGAGTCGTATCTAGACGTATCAGGGGTCCCATTTCACGCCAACTGCACACGCCCCATACCATGACAGAGCCTCCACCAGCTTGAACAGTCCCCTGCTGACATGTAGGGTCCGTGGATTCATGAGAATGTCTCCATACCCGTACACGTCCATCCGCCCGATACAATTGGAAACGAGACTCGTCAGACCAGGCAACGTGTTTCCAGTCATCAACAGTCCAATGGCGGTGTTGGCGGGCCCAGGCGAGGCGTAAAGCTTTGTGTCGTGCAGTCAACAACGGTACACGAGTGGGCCTTCGGCTCCGAAAGCCCATATCAATGATGGTCCGTTGAATAGTTCGCACGCTGGCACTTGTTGATGCCCCAGCATTGAAATCTGCGCCAATTTGAGAAAGGGTTGCACGTCTATCACGTTTAATGATTCTCGTCAGTCGTCGTTTGTCCCGTTCGTTCACGATCTTTTTCCAGCCACAGCGATGTCGAAGATTTTATGTTTTACCGGATTCCCGGTATTCACGGTACACTCGTGAAATGGTCGTCCGCGAAAATTCAACTTTTATCGCTACCTCGGAGATGCTATGTCCCATCTCTCTTGCGCCGACTATAACACCACGTTCAAACTCACTTAAATCTTCATAACCTGCCATTGTAGCAGCAATAACCGATCTAACAACTTTGCCAGATGCTTGTTGTCTTATATAGGCGCTGGCGACCGCACCACGTTACTCTGATTGGTTCCATACCTCTGTTATTTGCATACGCACCCCTAAACCAGTTTTTTTTGGCTCCNATACCTCTGTTATTTGCATACGCACGCCTATACCAGTTTTTTTTTGGCTCTCCAGTGTATTTACGGAAGATGCTATACAGAACGTATGCAGGGAGCCAACACTGGACAACGGTGTTTTATTACTTTCTCTTGCTGAATGTGTGGTAACACTCGGGGGTCAACTTCTTGGTGCAGGAATTCAGTTTATGACAGAGCGCCACACTCGCCTGGGAAAATTGACGTTCATTACGTTCCAGCTCGTGTGCACTTACCATACCTCCCCACTCTCTCGGCGAGCTTACCCAACCACCACTACACCGCAGCTGTAGCGCCTTATTCAAAATGAGCAATCGGCAGTCAGCTTTCTCGCAGCTGCAGTCAGCATTCTCACAATGCGCGGTTTGCAGCTTGCCAGACTGACATTCCGATAAGCTTATTTATGTTATAGTTATTTGCAAAGCATTTTACATTGTGTGTGTGGAAAAGAGTTATCAAAACGGTTTTTCGAAAATAAAAAGCGATAAAATGAAGTAAGTACACAGAAAAAAAAATTGTGGCGGCAACAAGATGTTTTTTGTTGGTATTCGCCAAGCCAAATATTTTTTTTTTGTGGTGAACACGACATTTTTTGCAAACGCCAAAAATAAACTTTTTGCTGGCCACAAAAGGTTTTTTTTTGTATAGGTAGCTGTATGAAAATAAAGGCAATATGTATCAAAATGTCTGGACAAAATTATACCCAATAGTTAGGGCCAGCTGTTTTTTGCGAAAAGATTTACGCGCTGGCTAGACTTCAACATTCGACGTGTATACTTGCAACTTTCCTTTGGCTTTCGACTGTCAGTTTTTGTAAGAAGACAGTGTGTTACATGAGTGCACTGAAGCCACGGGTATAGGCTATTCACGGTAAAGTGAGCACTTGTTAAGACCCTCCCAGCAAACAAAATAACCAAAAAATTATATTTCATTGTGGCTTCAGACGTTAACTTTTGAGAGCTTTAAAATGTATACAATGTGTTTATTAGTCGCATGGCAATTTTTATATCAACAGTTGGCGAAAGGATACAATAACGCCGAAAGAACATATGGGTACGCTGCGTCTGTCTTCAGTCTGAGTAAATCTTCGCTCTTGTATTTCCATTAAGTTTTTTATGCCGTAAGTGAACTTATTGTCCCGCTTACATTTAACAAACTGTTTATATGTAGCACTTGGATAAAGAAACAGCAATTTACAAAACCATGAAGGCACACTTGTTGCAGAATCCATATACAATTGCAAGAATTAGTATGGATTTTACAAGATTATTTAACAACTGTAACAAGTGTACTTTCTTGGTATTGTATTGTATTGCTATTCCATGACACTGCCTGCCATTTCCGAACAGACCTGTACTTAGAGAAAATACATGACAANACTTATTGTCCCGCTTACATTTAACAAACTGTTTATATGTAGCACTTGGATAAAGAAACAGCAATTTACAAAACCACGAAGGCACACTTGTTGCAGAATCCATATACAATTGCAAGAATTAGTATGGATTTTACAAGATTATTTAACAACTGTAACAAGTGTACTTTCTTGGTTTTGTATTGTATTGCTATTCCATGACACTGCCTGCCATTTCCGAACAGACCTGTACTTAGAGAAAATACATGACAATTGTGAAATTTTCTGTAGCACAAACTTACACGTTTGTAAGTTTGTGTCACAGAACTGGTCTACTAGGGTGGACTTTCAGTGGTTCTGGTAACTTCAAGTATTCCCGTGTTACAGAATACACACACATGTATAACTGTACTTGCAACTTGTAGGACTTGTGGGAGTTGTTTTATACGCCCCTGGGCAGCTGGCAATGAACAATTGACACCGACTGTTGTATGTACAGACAGGATTGTTAAGGTGAATCCCCAGTGAAAAAAAATTTAAACGCCACAAGGTTACGTCTGGTCATAAGTACACTGTAACCAATATTGCGTAATTTTACACCAAATGTATGTGGCAGCAGTGTCTGTACTGAAGTCGATGTAATTTTACACCTACATATGTTAATGTTTTTTTGTATTCTACATCCAAGTAAATTTAACCCTTCAAATTAGTAAAATGACATGGTCCTTGTACCATTAATTTTATATTGAACAGTGTAAAATTACTATTACTGTGTAGCAGAAAATAAACTGCAACATCCGTGTATTTTCTCTCCACGGCAAGTAAATATACACCGACATCGCAATTGTAATTGTAATTTCACCACTGCGTATCTGTATTTTCTCACTAACAAAACAGTAAAATCGCAGATTCACTGTAACTGTAATTAAACAATTTCTGTACACTTTTCACTCTTTTACTAAGAAATTTTATCGCCAGGATATGTTCTTTACAACTGTGTCATGTTAATCACATACTTTGCATGTGTATTTTATTTTTAATTTTCACATTATTTTACTTTGTTTTGTAACTTGGTATTTTAACAGAGTTGTAAATTAAAAAATTATCTCGAAATGTGGGTAACAATAATAATAAGCAGTTATATACAAACGCCAGCATATGCCAGCAGCGGGATTTAAGTTTTTCTTTTGAACACACAAAAGGAGTTCGAAGTAGTTCTACTCCCTACCGCTAGATCGCATGTTTTAAACAAATACTTGTAGTCATATTTGAATTCCCAGGAACATTAGTGTAAAAATACAAATACTGTACCCGTTTTAGCAAATTACACATAAAGATGTAAAATTACCGAAAATTTTCATGTGTAAATACGCTCACAGATACTCCAGAATGCAATGGAAGTTTACACATATACACGGTCATTGTAAAACTACACAGTCGAAGATGTACAACTACACTGACAGTGAGTGTTCATACAACGACCATGTAGCAGTAAAAATACATAATTAAGGTTTTAATACAAAGATTGGGTGTATTTTTACACATACTTAAAAATATGTAAACTAACACCAACATTGTGTTTATTAAGCCATACATTCATGTATTTTAACCAAAGATTTTTAGTACTCTCTGGATTATTAAGAACATTTGTGTAAAATCACACGTACTCTAGTTGTTTTTACAAATTACACATACAAAATGTAAAATTACCAAAAATTTGTATGTGTAAATTTACACTAATTTCATTGCGACGGTTCCTCCCAAGGCTACGCTATACAAATGTCTGGCAAATTACTCAGTACTTTTTCCTTTTCGGAAGGAAACGGCACAGGAAAGCTATAAAAATGCTGCTTTTAACCATTTTCACTATTTTTTTCTATTTTTGAATTTTGTTTAATACCGTACGATAAAAGTAAAAAGTGTCTGCTGTAGATAATAGTCAATTTTTTTTTTATATTTTCCTGAAAAAAAAACCCCCCCGTGCTACAAGACCGTTTATAAACTGAGATTCGTGTATACGCTAAAACACTTATTTCACTGACAATATTTGACTAGAGAGTGCCCTTAAAATCTAGCATAACACCCGATGATAACGCGAAATTGGCACGTGCCTACTAATGCTCCATTTGTTAGCACCGGACGAAAATACGTCTGACAACAGAAACTAGTGCTTATCGCCGGAACAACTTCTCTTCTAAATGTAGCCTTACTTACAAATCAGTTGGTCCCTGTACAATAAATCGTTCAAATCTGATCGCTGTATGGCCATTACGCCTAAGCTAAGGCAAAAAATAGGCTGTTGCGCTGAATAAAATCAGCTGTATTGTCACGACGGGCAGTTTGGAGGAAGCGATGCGCGACTTTTTTCTAACCTACCTGAAAACTCAGAGGATAGTCGAAGGTCCTGGGCAAGGATGGGACCTAAGCGTGTCTCAGGGCAAAGCCCCATTCGCATAGGCATGCGGGAAACATTTCAAATACAAGAGCACATGCATCGCGGCTTTTCTGAGATTGGGCAAACATGGCCATGGTTGGGGCCATACAATGCAAATTGCTAACCTGAGCTATAAAGGGAGGAAGGGGTGGGGAGGGGGGCATGCACACCGTAAAAACCAGACAAAAAAGAACTGCAAAATTTAATGCAATTTATGAAGTAGGAAAAAAAAAAAGATTCTCCTGGAACAGAGGATGGGAAAGGATAATATTTATTGATTGGCTGTTTGAAACACTAGAAGAGAAAGACTGGTAGGAAGGGCTTTAGTTGTTGCTAGGGTGTGGAAGATAGAACACCCCTGGTCCTGGTGGAGGGGGATAATGGCACAACTGAGTACGCCACTTCCCCGGGGTCCTCAGTGCACACATGAAAGCGGTGAGCGACGTGGTAGCAGTAGAGGGACAGAGAGAGAGAAAGNTCGCGGCCGCTGCCCTCCTCCCCCTCTCAGCCCCGTCTCCAGACGTCCTCCCTACACTTCCGCCATCATGCCCGCTCACCTCGGCGCAGACCTCAGGCCCAGCACACTTTAACCACTTTCTTTACTCTATTCCTTACTTAATAAGTACGTAGATTACAATGGAAGTTGTCGAGTTGAGTTGAGAGATTTGTGCGGCTCTTAACAACGAGGTCTTAAGAGCTGATGAGGGTGAAATAAGGTGAGAATGAAGCAGCGTCTGATTTAAAGGGTGGGGAAAACGGGAGATCCCCGAAAAAAACTCGCGACCACCGGTGAAATGAAAGGATCCTGAGGCAAAAAATTTCGACAGAGCGTACACGCAATCACGGTTTACCAACAATTTTCAGTGCACAAACGACATACATATATTTGTGAAGATGGATGCCATGTGGATGGATCTTCCCATCTCCGTACTGTCCTGTGAGTCGATCTTTACGTCTTCGTACTGTCCTGTCAAAGGATATTCTTATCTTCGTACTGTCGTATGAACTGATCCTTCCATCTTCGTACTGGCATATGAGTTGATATTCCCATTTCCCTACTGTCCTATGAGTGAATCACGATCTCTGAATCCACATGGAAGTACTTAGAGTGCTCCAACAGTCGCGACACACTCACAGACTGCTGGTCGCATCCCGAAATTATCACGATGTCCACGAGAACTATGTCGACGCTAAACACTCGGCACCTTTGTACAACAGTCACAAACAACAAGCTNTTATCACGATGTCCACGAGAACTATGTCGACGCTAAACACTCGGCACCTTTGTACAACAGTCACAAACAACAAGCTTGGTGCCCTGGATTAAAAAAAGCTCGGTTCTCAGTTCACTTGTTCATTTGCCCGCACACAAGGCACAACTTGCCACAACTGATAACTGAATGCACTGCGTACTGATTAATACACTGGTATCCTAATAGTTCTTTACTCTTCTGTAACTGCGAGATAACACAAGGAAGTTTCAAGATTTTTTTTTTTCTTTTTTCGAGAAAAGAACGCACGAACACATCATTCAAATTTTGTAATAACAGGGCAGTCCATCGCGACATGTCCTCCACGTCACCAATCATCTCCCCCTCCCCTTTCCTCCAACCTCCTTAACCCAAGTCAAAGCTCGTTCCACCGCGCTGGAAAGTGTTGGTCACCTGCATAAAGAGGCGAAGAAGGGTGCGACAAGCAGCCCGCAAAAAATATTAACTGTATATGTATATATACACACACAGACATACATATACACATATATAGATACACACACAAGCTCTTGTGATTTAAAGCGTTTTTTTTAACTAAAAACTGTATGAATCTGTCGCCTTTCACAGAGTCAAAAAATACTTGGCGAGGAAAAGACTTTTAGGAATATTTATAGCCAATGAAAGTTTTACTACATTTCAAAAGAACAGTTTGTTATTTCTGTATTAAATCGCTTTTACTGTAATGAAAAGAGTTTCACAATGACCACTTAGTTTGCATATCTTGTAACTGCAGAATATTTCTGCATTTACAGCAGTGTGTAAGAAATAATCTCGGAATAATAATGTGTGCAGAGCAATCTTGTCTCAGCAGCAGTGAAGAATCCTCTTTATTGACTGTGTGTGTGTGTGCGAGAGAGAGAGAGAGAGAGAGAGAGAGAGAGAGAGAGAGAGAGAGAAACTACGCGTGACAGTTTGTATAGCGGACATGTTGAACTGGTCATGCCAGTTTTGGACTACTCGTCCCTCGCGCCATCTGGCGGTGGCCTTGTAGACATCCGACGACTCTGCGGTCTGTATTTTGTTCTTTCGTTTTCTCCTAATCAACTCCCGCGCTAGCGTGCTGACCTCCAGGAATGACCGGCCAGGTGGTTATTAGGTATTTTCTATTCGGAGTATATTATAGTTTTTGAACCAAACCTTAAGAAAAGAACCTCATGGCGTGTCTGCTTGTTCCCTAAACATGCCACGTATCACAGGCGTTTCATATTTCTGTTAAAATAAATGTATCTTATTTTTGGTGAAAATGGACTTTTACTTATATTTTACCTACAAATTATAATAGGGCCTATTTAGTTTATAATTAACGCAAATCAAAATAGAGAGAAAAAAGGTGTGTTGGTAATGCCTAGTAAGAAATAGTATTCTCATGCAAAATATTATTACACTGAGTGCGCACAAATACGGTGAGTTGTCCTTTTGGTGTAATTTGCAGACTTTTATTTTCATGAGGCGGAGGAATAACCTGAAAGTAGAACTTCAGCAGGACTTCGGAGAACTTTGAAGTAACCATTAATGGACTATATGGGCTTAGTTAGTGTTTCCCTTCGAAAACAATTCGGGAGAGAGAGAGAGAGAGAGAGAGAGAGAGAAGAAGGGGAAGGAGGTGTTTTTCAAGAGTACTTAAGGGCATTGCCTACCGGTTGACAGCTGCGAAATTTAAATAGGAAATTCCATGATAAGGAAATTTCCCCTCAGTGCGTTAATTTTAAAGATATGCGTTTAAAAAAATGCATTTTTCACGAATTGTTTAGGAGAAGATCCCTATGAGCGTATATTTTCAATATAGATAGGCAATATGTACTTTTTTGTAAAACACAAATTTTAAAAATTCCTTGTAAACAGTTATGGAAACATTTCCGCTGTAGGGAAATTCTCCTAAAAAATTCGCGAGTGCCCTTAAGAATACAGAGGTGAAAGAACTTCTTATAAAGCTAACTCCAGCCGTACACGCCAGTAAAATGGCGAGACTGGTCCGCAACATGTTTAAGCACGGTTCGCCAATCAGCTCTGATTACTTACTCGCCAGTCAGCGCCCCAGCCAAACGGGAAACTTTCGCAGCATGCAGTAGCCAATCAGAAGCAAGGCCCGTTCCCAGAGTCTCGCGCAGCCAATCAGAGAACAGGTACGTCCACATCAAAGGAACCGCCACCCCATTTCGCCTTATACTTATCCACTCTGATGTTATCGTGAACTGTCAAATAAGAATTCAAATACAGCTTTCTCGAAACAAATTTTCTTCTCTTGCATAAAAATTCTCTTCGAGTGATCATGTTATTTCGATTTGGTATTTTGCTGGTATCTTGTGCATTAATTATGATCTCGCATGCATTTGTATGTTGAATGGGCAGTAGTTAGAAATGGTTCCTTCTGGCCCACCTGGTGTCCTGGTGGGGACGAGCTGGCAGCCATCTTTTATGATGTCACATTGCAACCTTCTGCTCGGTCATTCCTTGCCGACGTCAGCCATGTTGGAATTACCCTACCGCTCTGTCATTCCTGGCCAATAGCGGCCATCTTGATGTCCCAACTTCATGCTCCTGCACTCTGGGTGAAAGGTTTTCACAGGGTCTTCCCGATCTCCTTTATTTTCTCATGCTCTCTAATTCCTTCCTACCGGATGTCCCCACTTCATACTCTTGAATTATATGGGGAGAGTTCTCCATGCTGTCCTTTCCAGGTTCCTGGGTGTTTCTCCATGCTATCCCTCCTATGTGGAGGGTTTCATCCATACTATCCACCCTGGAGCCTAACTCAACTCTCGACCTGCACTGTGCCTGCCTACACCATCGGTTAACCACCTGGCTACCTCATCGAGCCAGCTCCAGGGTGGCAGACCAACCGAGTCACTCATGCAGTTCGCTTTACGAGAGGAATTATGTTATACAAGGCTAGGTGAAAAAGTTATTTCGTTTTAAATACTATATACACGTAAATATTTTTAAGGATGAAGAAAAACATGCGAACACACTGAGAAAACCCATATGCCCCCGCTTAGTGGTCGTAGCTTTAGAGGGTGGGTGGGAAACATCGGGNATGCGAACACACTGAGAAAACCCATATGCCCCCGCTTAGTGGTCGTAGCTTTAGAGGGTGGGTGGGAAACATCGGGTAACTATGCTAATAAGAGGTTTCAAGGCGTACTTGTCCCTACCACCCTGTTTGCCATCGGAGGTGAGGCCTATGATATGAATTTGGTGACTATAGCTTCTGAGGTTAATGAATGGTAGTCAACTATGCTTATACGAAGATCTAAGGTGTACTTGACCCTGTGGGCTTAGGATGTGTTTAACCCTGCGGCCCTGTTCATCGTCGCAAGCGATAACTATGCTATGAATTTGGTGACNATGCGAACACACTGAGAAAACCCATATGCCCCCGCTTAGTGGTCGTAGCTTTAGAGGGTGGGTGGGAAACATCGGGCAACTATGCTAATAAGAGGTTTCAAGGCGTACTTGTCCCTACCACCCTGTTTGCCATCGGAGGTGAGGCCTATGATATGAATTTGGTGACTATAGCTTCTGAGGTTAATGAATGGTAGTCAACTATGCTTATACGAAGATCTAAGGTGTACTTGACCCTGTGGTCCTTTTTGTCGTCGGAAATCATGTCTATGTTATGAATTTGATGACAATAGGTCTGGTGGGTGGGAAATGGTAGCCAACTATACTTATACGATGGCTTAGGGCGTACTTGCATTACCATCCTGTTCGGTGTTGGTGGCGATGTCTATGTTATGAATTTGAAGACTATAGCTTAGGTGGATGGGAGATTTTGGTCGACTATGCTTGTAAGGTGCCTTAAAATTTACTTGACCACCACCCTGTTCTTCATCAGATATGTTTATGATATGAATGTGATGCAAATATGTGGGCAACTATGCTTATAAGTGGGCTTAGGATGTGTTTAACCCTGCGGCCCTGTTCATCGTCGCAAGCGATAACTATGCTATGAATTTGGTGACATAATCTCAAATGGTTCGGAAATTACAACCAACTATGTTTATAAGTGGGTTTAGGGCCTACTTGACCATGCGGTCCTTTTTGTCGTCGGAAATCATGTCTATGTTATGAATTTGATGACAATAGGTCTGGTGGGTGGGAAATGGTAGCCAACTATACTTATACGATGGCTTAGGGCGTACTTGCATTACCATCCTGTTCGGTGTTGGTGGCGATGTCTATGTTATGAATTTGAAGACTATAGCTTAGGTGGATGGGAGATTTTGGTCGACTATGCTTGTAAGGTGCCTTAAAATTTACTTGACCACCACCCTGTTCTTCATCAGATATGTTTATGATATGAATGTGATGCCTATATCTTCGGTGGGTGGGAATATGTGGGCAACTATGCTTATAAGTGGGCTTAGGATGTGTTTAACCCTGCGGCCCTGTTCATCGTCGCAAGCGATAACTATGCTATGAATTTGGTGACATAATCTCAAATGGTTCGGAAATTACAACCAACTATGTTTATAAGTGGGTTTAGGGCCTACTTGACCATGCGGCCCTTTTTGTCATCGGGGGTTATACCTACATTATGAATTTGGTGGCTGTATATTAAATTGTTCGGATATTACATTACACTATGCCTATACGAGGGCTGAAAAGCCTAATTGTCTCTACCATCCTATTCAACATCAAGAGCGATGCCTATGTTATGAATTTGGTGACTGTATCTTAAATGGCTCGGAAATTACATTCAATTGTGCTTATAAGTGTGTTTAGAGTATATGTAACCCTACTGTCCTCTTCATCATCGGGGGATGATACCTAAGTTAGGAAATTGGATGGTTTAATCTTAAATTGTTCGGAAATTACAGCCAACTCTGCTTATAAGTACGCCTAGGGCATACTTCAACCCGCGGCTCTTTTCATTGTCGGGGATGATGCCTATCTTATGAATTTCGTGACTGTATCTTCAACGGTTCGGAAATTACAGTCAACTATGCTTATAAGTGCACTTAGGCCATACTTGACCCTGCGGCACTTTTCATTGTCGGGGGTCGTGCACATGTTATCAATTTGGTGACTATCTTCAAAGGTTCGGAAATTACATCCAACATGCTTATAAGTGCGCTTAGGGCATACTTGACCCTGCAGCATTTTTTGTTGTAGGAGGTGATACCTATGTTACGAATTTAGTGACCATATCTTAAACAGTTCGGAAATTACAGCCGACTATGCTTATATGTGCGCTTAGGGCATATTTGGCACCTGCACGGTGCGACTCGAGGCTAGTGTGCATGGGCAGACCTCTCTCCGTGTCGTGCAGGTGTAATGACAGAGCATGAGACTCATCCCCGCCAGGATGCCCGGTGAAAGGAGACCAGAAGGAATATGAGAAAACCAAGGTGGAATGACAGAGTATGAGACTTGTTCCAGCCAGGATGCTAGGTGAAAAGAGCCCAGAAGGAATATGAGAAAACCAAGGTGGAATTATAAGAGCATGAGACTTGTCGCCACCAAGATGCCAGGTGAAAGGAGCCCAGAAGGAATATGAGAAAACCAAGGTGGAATAATAGAGCATGAGAAGTTGCATAATGGGGAAATGAACTCGGACATTCTTCAGGAAAGATGGATGGTGCTGGCATGGAGGGATAACAATGATAAAACCCCACACATGGAATGCAAAAGCATGAAGTGTGGATATCTAGTAGGAAGGAATGAGAGAGCATAAGAAAATAAAGAAGATAAGTAGGACTCTGAGAAAACCCCCACAGAATGCAAAAACGTAAAGCCTGACATAATTGAGGGGACCTGGGAGAGATAGCCTGGCATCCTGGTGAGGACCTGGGTGGGATAGTACGGAGGAAACCCTCAAATGCTGGAGTTATAGGCATCATATAGCATGGCATGGGTCACCACCTCGTCCTCACTGCACGGTAGAGGCATGTCTGTGCACATGTAGTATACTTCACACCTCCCGGGTGTTGCACAAATGCCCATTTGCTGACAGTGCTTATACACTACCGGATTAAGGACCAGCACCCAATGAGCTATGTTGTTACAGTTCTCACTGTATCCTCCCCCACACATAATGCAAGAGTGTGTGTGAAGTGGGGATATCGAGAACAGATGAGATACAGGAAGGAGACTGGGATAACTATGAGGTAACATCCAGGATAAAGCCTGGCATCCTGACAGGGACCTGGGAGGGACAGCATAGAGAAAACCCTGAGGACCTGGCAGGCATAGCATGGAGAAAACCTCCCCAACACAGAATGCAAGTGCGTAACGTGGGGGCATCGAGAATGGACGAGTGGCAGGAAGGAGACTGAGAGAACTCTGAAGCAAACCCTCGGGATAGAGCGTGGCATCCTGGCAGAGATCTGGGAAGGATAGCATGGAGAAAACCTTGGCAACCTGGCAGGGACCTGGGAGGGATAGCATGGAGAAAACCCTGGAGTTCTGGCGGGGACCTAGGAGAGATAGCACGGAGAAAACCATGGTGTCATGGTGGGACCTGGGAAGGATACCCTGGCATCCTGGTGGGGACCTGGGAGGGATAGTCTGGGGTCTTGGTAGGGACCTGGGTGGGATAGTATGGAGGAAACCCTCCACATGCGGGAGAAATAGCATGGAGAAAACCCCAGAGACCCGGGAGGGATAGCATGGAGAGAACCCTCCCCACAGAATGCAAGAGTATGAAGTGGGGGCATCGAGTAGAAAGGAATGAGATTGTGAGAAAATAAAGGAGATAGGGAGGACTCTGAGAAAATCCCCACACAGAATGTAAGATAATGAAGTAAGGACATCCAAGATGGCTGCTGGTGGCCAGGAATGACAGAGCGAGAGGGGAAATCCAACATGGCCGACGTCAGCAAGGAGTGACCTAGCAGAAGGTTGCTGCATGACGTCATCCAATATGGCCATCGGTTCGTCCCCTTGGCCCCACCAGGACGCCAGATGGGCCAGAAGGAACCATTTCTAGCTACTATGGGCCTTCACATTTAGCCTTGATGTTCATTTCCAGGGTTTTGACGCTCGTTGCTAGTTAGCAACAAGTTTTCCTTAGCGTGTAATAAATACCCTCTTTGTGGACTGCATGCTAATCTCGTGTTACTTTTTCTGCCGTCTCTAGACTGAAGTTTAAGACCTGTATGTTTATAGGCCTATATTGAAGTTCAACATCGAACTGAGCTCCCGTTATTGACATTTGTGCTATGTGTTTCAAACATATAACGATTTTACAAGATGCTATTTCTGTTGCCATAGGTTGTATGAATAAATTCTGGAACACAAAAACCGAGTCATTAGTAAAAAATTAAGGGATACAAGTGTCTGGCTATGAAAACCTTACGCACTACCTCGTTTTTTTCCTTTTATTTTTAATCCCACCTCTTATTTGGCCTTATTTTCTAGTCAATTCTGTTAGGATACGCTACACTCTCAAGACCTCCCTGTCAAAAGCCACTCAAATCTATCCTTCTTTCTCTTATGTTAGGCTACAGCATTTTTTGCTACTTTCGGCATTCATTTTTAAATGATATATTCGTCGATTTGTAACTACTAGTTTCTAGTTTCTTCTGTTTTGCTTTGTTGCTTACCCACGACCTCCTTCAGACCATTTTGGCAATGTTTAAAATAAAATAAAGTTTATTACGTTACTGAGCTTTTCAGTTTAATTTCTTCGGTCTGTGAATCACTGTATTTATAAAACAAAATTATATTCATCGTGTTAAACGTAACTAATGACTCTTGCATACCACAGTTATCTTCGTCGATTGGATACCGGTTTATAGTTAACTTCTTCAAGCTGATTTTATTTATTACTTTATTTTTCCCTACACATTTTGTTGAAGATTGATTTAAACAACTTGCGCCTCACAAACGGGATTTTCCGTGTCCTGGGGTTGAAATAATGATCAATAATGGACGATACGTCATACATCCCGTGTCTCAGACTTCTTCGAAAATAAACTGAATATTAATAAAAGCAGTGAGTCATTTACCACTTCCACGAATACATGTACGTTTTCGCTGATGTTCTAACACAATAGCCACTGATAGTTTCGACTGACGCCGACAGGTGGCAGTCGTCAACAAGTGCGTTCGTGGGTTTTGATTTGTTTGATGTGTTTTATTTACATAAAAAAACACAGACAATAACAGCAAAACAACATAATACAAAAGTTACAATGACACAACACACCAGCCAATTTACAAGTTCTTCTACTGTAAATGGAGTGAATAAACCAATGACAGGAAAACACTAAAGTATGACTGCGTTCGTAGAAGTAGTCTATTACATTGTCTTTTGCACATTACAAATAGTATTTAAAAGCTTTTATTTTTTTAAAAAATTTTTATCTTTTCATTGGCGTCAGATGAAGTGTTTCGAGTTGTCGGGAATTCCCTAATGACATATTTGGAAAACGTTGGTAACCGTATTAACCGAAGATGTTTCAAAGTTTCACTTTCGGGCTGCGTACACTGAATAAGCTGCTCGATAACTGATGCAGTAAACTGGAGGCGCCTGTGGCACTGTGGGCTATGTGGTTTCGTCCGGTAAGGCGAACAGCTGAAACGAATGGATTCCTGTTAGATATGATTGCAGCCAGTCCGTCCGGACGGGCGATGAGTGCCAGGCGGGTTCGCACAAAGCAGCTCGGTGATAGTCGCAACAGTTCATCCGCCGTACGTGACCAAATTCAAGATCAAACAAATTAATTCAGTTTTTTATGAAGGGAATATGTGGTTAATTGTTTTGCAATTTGAAGAAGGAGCGAGAATTAGTACGTGATGACTAGCCTTAAACTAGTTAAGAACATAACTACTTGCCTATTTTTCGCACCATTTATATCAGAGAATATTTTTTTTCGAAGAAATGTTCTACAACTCTCGTGTTAATGTAAGGGTGTAAACGCACCTACACCTTTATCTTATTTTCACGCTGTAGTACTGGGTTCGTCCATCTTTGATGATTCCACTTCTAATGAAGGGTTGACTTCTATGAGAAAATTATTTGTTCAGAAACGCTTTTTGACTTTAATGCCTACTGATTCACATTTATTGCAATATTTTAATTTTTTCTAAATATACGTTCAAAATACTTTACCTATTAATAATACAATTTTCGTCCCTACTATTAACACCCGAACTGTTCGATGTGCTTGAGTGTTATGTATGAATTGACATGTCTAATAATTTTGTGCACACACATGTACTCTCAAAAGATTCTAAGGATTTAATATGCTGAAGCTAATACTGTCACTAACAAAAACATACCGCTAAAAAAAGCACCTCCTGAAATTGAGTTGTGCTTGAGGCAATAGCCAGGAAAATGCAATGATACCCATATGTCATACATATTCACTCGCATTCATTATCATAAATCGCGTTTGGAGAATTGAAAGTAAACAAGGAGGATTGAACTGGAAGCCACCTCTTAGAAGGGCTCGCAACCCAGTCAGTAGCTACCTGGCGCGGTTTAGTAATGCCAAGGACTGCAAATGGACACCGTGTAATGTAATCTACACAAAGCAATATAGATAACCCGACTAAGTGGACGCATCACCTGATTTGTAGCGCTTGCGTAATAAATACAGAGCAAATGAGTATTTTCCTTAACAACACCAGAATCATGTAGTTTTTTTTATATCGGTTATGAATCTCACAGTTCTTCGACAGTGTAAAACACTGCGGGACAAAACAGAGTTAAAAGTGTGTGCCCATCGCCACCCCAACTACCTACCGACCTACAACTCGAAGCCCACTCAATATGTGTTTTATTAATTCAACACCGATAACTCGCGTCCAAGCCGCAGCCCCGCTGGAAACGCACTGTCGCGAGCTAGCTACTGAAGAGAGTCGAAATATATCGATATCGCAAGTATCACACCGACAACGTGTCATTGGGAGGGATCCCTTCGACCACTCCTCTAGAGTCGTCTGGTAACACGTCCCTTCTCTAAAGGTTGTTCACGGCAAACCGAACATTTTTGAAAGCTCTGCTTAAGATCTACTCGTATGCACATTGAGTATTCTTCGACCGTACGTAAAATTAGCATTGCCACGGCCCTCAGCGCTTTGTTCATGCGCCAGACAAGTAAAATCATTAGGAAAGTAAATTTTTTNAAATTAGCATTGCCACGGCCCTCAGCGCTTTGTTCATGCGCCAGACAAGTAAAATCATTAGGAAAGTAAATTTTTTTACAAATTATCTAATCCTCACACGAATATACATTAAAAAAAACAGAAAGCAAAATAAATAATTTCAGTATTCACAAAGGTTTACCTAACAATTTGAATTCAACGTTAAGACATGGGACTACTTCCACTCCGTCGTTACCAACTTTACTGGGCGCTTGCCAGTCAGTGTGCCCATTGAAATACATGCAGGTAGGGTCAGTGGCATTTTATAAAAGTTGATATAAAAATGCTTAAATAACCGTGAACAGCCTATAAATGTGGCCGGTATCGTGAACTCGCATATACTGCCGCAGGCTCATCCATAAAGATTGCCTGTGAACCAGTTTGCGAAAAAAACAGCTCGTTGTCGACACGCGTCTTTCCGACAAAAAGAGTCTGTCAGTGACGACACTCTGCCTCACACGTGCGCCCGAGTAGGCCCTGCCATTGGATCTACTGTTTTTCGTGGGACCATTGATTCATATCATTAAAAAGTCTTACATATGTACANGTAGGCCCTGCCATTGGATCTACTGTTTTTCGTGGGACCATTGATTCATATCATTAAAAAGTCTTACATATGTACAGTATCGTTCACTGCATAAATAAAAACCAGAACAGAATCACGAAAATGCAGATGATACTTCGTTACGAATCATGAATAGTCAATAGCATTCGTTATCGCAACTCGCGTTTTGAGATATGAAACTAACCGAGGTGGTTTCGTAACAATCGTTTTACCAAAAATGTAATTGAAATCAGCCTTGAAATTCAAATAAGTACATACAAAATCAATGATATTCGACCAGCAGTCTATATTACTCTTGGCCATGACTGGTGAACCTTTAAACTGAAATTGGCGTACATTCTGCTTCCCCAAATCTAAGATTCCTTGTCTTCCTTAAAATATTTCTTAAATAACCACGTTTGTGTTGGCAGTTAGAAGGTCTGCAGAGGGTTAGCCCACCACGAACATTGTAAAAACTCCTCATCACTATATATAAAAGCAGTTGCAGATAACTAAAGCAGTCAAACTACTGATACGGCCAGAATATAAATGTAATTATCGCATTGGTGGCTTAGGGAGCTTTCAAGTATTACGTAACGCAGTTTTTGAAGATTTTTGACCCCCCCTCCCCCCCTGTAACGCGCCGTCACGTTTCCCTGTACCCCCCC
>NQII01001072.1:290499-369110 GCA_002778355.1 Clitarchus hookeri | reverse complement strand
AAAATAGATTAAGAGAGAGAGAGAGAGAGAGAGAGACTGGTTTGCGTCTTGCGTGCCACAGATGTTCGGCACAAGGCACTAGCCGCATTACGCTCATTTTTCCACGTCACCTCACCGACCACAATGTTTCGCCACTAGGTAAGCGCTAGTGTTGCATGTGTACCAGATTTTCTCTATTTTCTACGTTAAAAAACAAAACAATTGCAATTTTCATAAATACAATATAAAATAACTACGTAACTAAGTTTAATAATTCTCTTTTATTACTCACGTAGCATACAATTTTAATTAAAAGTTAGCTCTTTGGAACACTGCGCACCTAGCGGCTGAAATTTCCTCTGTGCCAAACTCTCCCATAAGAAAACCCGTTTTGTTCCTAACCAGAGTAGAATTAACCTTCATAACCATTGGATTACTGCGATAAGAAACTTATTCCCATCAACGCACGCAATTTGATCAGCGTTTACACGCCACGTCGCCTTTTCCAAGATAAACAAAACGTAATTTCAAAATTAATTTTTAAAAAATTACTGCAGTATCAACGTGTTTGAGAAAACAATGCTGTAACTTGTGAAATGCAAAACAACCACAAATTAAAACAGAGTAATCAAGCATTCATGAAAATATGTGATAAAATGATGCTCACAGGTATAACAACGAACACACTAATATAAAAAAATTAAAGAATAAAGTCACACAACTATCGGAATTCACAAAAATTCAATTTTTTTGTGCTCCAGAAGAACAAACAAATATTTACAATATAATACAGTTTTGTGTTATAGCTTCGTGACCTTGAAAAGTGTATTCCGGATGTGACGTCACATTACCGCTGTCCGAATTCGCGGTAAGGACACACATACAGCGTAGAAAGTCCCCTTCAGCCAAGGGCACGAGTCACTTGCCATTCTCGAGCTCTCCATAGTTTTCCGATGCGCAGTTGTTTGAAATTTTTTATTTGTTTGTGTTTACAACGTCGCAAAGACAAACGAAACTCGCGAAGAGTGAAATTCTACAGAATAAAACCCGGGGCGGAAACGAACACAGGTCTCAGAATTCACGAACGAATATTTAGCGTGAAGGGAATAAGGTCTCACGACACGGCAAGGGATCAAGGACAAGCGATAAAGAGCACATTGCATTGAATTTGACACACAGCCGGTGACTTCTAGTTCGTGTGTAGCCTTCGTGAGCTCGAGACGGCAGAATTCATTTGAGGAGGATATTGACCCTGAATTCCTGGGCTTATCAACCGCGGTGATTATCTAAACCCTGCCTAGGCTCTACCTTGCTTCTCGTTTTGTATCCTTCCGCCAAATGTAAAATTAAAATTGCCACGGACTGTCTCACTTTATTCATGCATCACCCACGTGAAACATTGGACATTTTAGGAAAGTTAATGTGTAGATAATATGCAAACTTATGTTCTTACACGTATCGAACAAGAAATAATTATGTCACTCGCCATACATTTTAACATTAGACTCGCTATACGTCAAGTCTTTGAACTATTTTCATTAAATCGCTGCCAATTTAACTGTGAGCATGCGTGCTAGTTGTACTGTATAGTCTGTTCACGATAAAGTAAGCACTTTTGAAATAAACCTTTGAAATAACAATTGTCCGTTACTGCATGTATCTCGATGCACACGCTGGCTGGTATGCGGTCTGTAAAGTTGGCAACAAGGTAGGGAAAATAGTACCATATATTGACGTCGTATTAGAACTGTGGCGTTTAAATTTAAGGACCGTGGATTTATTTAATTTTGTTTCTGTTTGTTTCATGTGCAGAATCACAGGGGAATGTGTTTATTAATAGCGTGTTTACATTCCTTGCGATTTTAGAGCCACACTTGACTAACGCAATGATAAAGTGATGTGGTCCATGGCAATGTTAATTTTACATATGGTGAAAGGATACGGAGTGGGGGAGAGAGTTCGTACCGGACATCGCCCAGCTAATGGCACCCCTTAACTCCCTGTTGAGGGAAGACAAGTAGATCCTAGGCAGGGCTTTCAGAAAAGCACAATTAACCCTGAACAGCCTTTAATATAAGTATATGTAGTAACAGGGCCAGTCCTAGCCAAGCAAAGGGACAATCGAAGGCGCCATAAAATTTATTACATACAAAAATAAAAAAAAATAAAAAAAAAAAAAAAAATTGTTTTNCAAGTAGATCCTAGGCAGGGCTTTCAGAAAAGCACAATTAACCCTGAACAGCTTTTAATATAAGTATATGTAGTAACAGGGCCAGTCCTAGCCAAGCAAAGGGACAGTCGAAGGCGCCATAAAATTTATTACATACATAAAGAAAGAAAAAAAAAAATTAAAAAAAATTTGTTTTAGGAAGAATACCAAAACGCAAAAATTTCAATGAAAAATTATAATTTTACTAAAAGGATTTCTATAGGTACTTTATAATTACACATGAAACCGCGGTTATGAAAAAGGAAGTGGCGCGGAGGGAGGGAACATGACTCCTGCCCTGCCCGCCTTCGTTCTCTGACATCGTGAGAAGCAGACGACACCCCTTGTCCAAGATTAATGGGCTCGTCCGTTTCTCGCCAAACGCCACCACGACCGACGTGCACTTGGCCGAAGTTATACGTTACACTCGAAGAGCCCTGAGCCATCGTGTGACACGGAAGTAACTCTTAAGAGTCATCTTTACATCTGCAGGCGTAAGTATGCAACACGTATTAACCCCATTTAATCTAAGGTTAATATATTTTTGTGGTTTTTGGCGAAACCATATNATGAAGTTTCAAGAAAGTCTATCATTGATTATAGGGGAAGAAAACTGTTTTGTATTTCGAGTCGTGAGTTTTTTGATGTTTTATGATTGTTCTAAAACGTAATCGCCGATTCTAAGGAAAAAAAAATGAAGCATTTTACCGGAAAACAAAACTACAGCAAACTGGAGCAGATGATGAAAAACAAACATAAGTTNATCCGGAGATCTCAGTGTTTGGCTAGGATGTAGTTGACCTGCCAACCCTCGTCAAACTGTTACTAATGCGTGCAGCCGGAGGTTGGCCTCGAGACAAAACGCACTTAGTGCTATAACAGCATAAGGGAGTCTGTCTTCTTAACCAGTCACCGATTTCTAAACACGCTAGCCAACAAGGTAAAGATGACTCTTAATGAAGTTTCAAGAAAGTCTATCATTGATTATAGGGGAAGAAAACTGTTTTGTATTTCGAGTCGTGAGTTTTTTGATGTTTTATGATTGTTCTAAAACATAATCGCCGATTCTAAGGGAAAAAAAATGAAGCATTTTACCGGAAAACAAAACTACAGCAAACTGGAGCAGATGATGAAAAACAAACATAAGTTTNAAAAAAAATGAAGCATTTTACCGGAAAACAAAACTACAGCAAACTGGAGCAGATGATGAAAAACAAACATAAGTTTTTAAAAGGTTTTTTTGCTATTCTATCTTTTTCAACCAAAATTTAATGATAGTATAACGAATAGTGAGTTTTCAATATCAGTCGCCGTGAATGAAGCATGTACAAGTCTTGAAAATATCGGAACTGTAAGTCGATTTATACTATGTAAGATTTATATTTACTCTATAGNGAAGCATGTACAAGTCTTGAAAATATCGGAACTGTAAGTCGATTTATACTATGTAAGATTTATATTTACTCTATAGCATTAAACCCGTGTTTGTACCGTGTTCGTTTATATTTATTGATGATTGATGCTAGTAATCAATCTTGGCGGGTTTTAAGTTTTTTAAGTTTTGAAAATCAGTATATTATACCACAAACAAGAGCACACATGAATGACGAAGGCGTCCACAACATGTTATTACCAATCATAAACAATTTAATGTAATTAAATTTTTGTTTAATTATTGTTACAATATNGAAGCATGTACAAGTCTTGAAAATATCGGAACTGTAAGTCGATTTATACTATGTAAGATTTATATTTACTCTATAGTATTAAGCCCGTGTTTGTACCGTGTTCGTTTATATTTATTGATGATTGATGCTAGTAATCAATCTTGGCGGGTTTTAAGTTTTTTAAGTTTTGAAAATCAGTATATTATACCACAAACAAGAGCACACATGAATGACGAAAGCGTCCACAACATGTTATTACCAATCATAAACAATTTAATGTAATTAAATTTTTGTTTAATTATTGTTACAATATAATATAAGCTCAAACTACTGCAAAGGAACAGAATGGCACGTGTCTTCATTACAGATGTGAAACGACAACATGCAAATCATATCTAGATGNTAATATAAGCTCAAACTACTGCAAAGGAACAGAATGGCACGTGTCTTCATTACAGATGTGAAACGACAACATGCAAATCATATCTAGATGATGCATCTCGAATGGAATTTGATGATCATTTACTGCTGTATGAAACTTCCGAGGAGACAGAAAGTTTCAAATACACCTGAAAAAAAAGTTGACGGCCTTCAAATATTCGCACCCAAGTTGCCCGTTGGAATTCTCCCAGCCAAGGCACTATCTTTCATAACAAAGGATGGTTATGCGGACAAGTTCCCGGGCGTTTTTGCTAGTTCGAGAATAATTCTGACTCTCCCTGTTTCAGTGGCCAGTAGCGAAAGAAGCTTTTCTAAATTTAAATTAATCAAAACATACTTAAGGTCGATTATGTCACAAGCGATTGCGTGGACTTGCAACAATGACAATTGAATGTGAAATTTCGAATGAAATCGACACAAATTCAGCTCTCAAAGAAATAAACGACAGCGAAAGGCCAGGAGAATCTTTAAATGTCTTTGCTTTGCTTTAGGGACATGAATTTCAAACTTAAAAACTACAACAAAGTTCATATTATTATTATTATTATTATTTATAAGTTTATTTTTGGGTGAAGGTATTTTTAATACTCACATCGTTACTACAGGCACTAAATACATTTTGAAATAGTATAGATTATTTGAATTGTAATAAATCAAGTGTAAGATTTTATAATAAAGCATTGTTACTGTCTTAAGTTACTGACACATGTCAATATTCCACAAAGTATCCATAACCACCATTGCAAAACAGTTTAATATTTTAATGTGGGGAGGGGGTTGGGGCGCCAAAATTAATGTTCGCTTACACTTTAACACGTCTAGGACCGACCCTGTGTTGTAATGGGTACCGACGTTTTTATTCAAAGGTTGATTTCAAAAGTGCTCACTTTAATGTCAACAGACTTCAGTTTAATAACTTTTCCGAAAACTTACTGACTTACTGAAGTAGAATTCTAAACAGCGAATCTCATGATTTGGAGATGTTCTAATGACTTCGGCAAAAATAGACAATCACTAACTTTTAAAGTGCTAAATAACTTAATCCTAGTTGTTCAGAAAAATTGGCTACTGCAATAAAAAAATATATCCTACTTTATGATACAAATATCGAAATATGGTTCTCCACTCTAGCGTAGATAAGGAAAAGCTGAACATTTCCTGTGATTTACAAGTTTACCCCAAAAGGTAAGGTGAAATAATGGTGGATGGTTTGGTAAAAGTGTTCGGAACGATTTCCGTGCAGTTATGGAATTTAAAACAATATGTGGTACATAACATGTTTTATTCTTTTCATTAATTTTGGGTCGTAGGCATTTCATAATAAAGCAGAATATACAGAAGTATGAAAGGAGTTTTAACTATTTATGCGTGGCACAGAATTACTGAAAATTAAGACAATCTAGAAGTTAGGTCGCATATATTCACAACTGCGCGAACTTCAGTTCTGATGGTCTCTGTGTTAGTCTAGTCACGGTTTCTTCACACTTTTCGAATAAACTTTTGAAAAATCACCCCACGTATGACATGACGCGCTTGGTTCTTTCCTAAATACACTGAAGAGCCAAAAAAAACTGGTATAGGCGTGCGTATGCAAATCACAGAGGTATGGAACCAATCGGAGTAANAGGGCAGTCCACAAATCCAATCTGCGCCAATTGGAGAAAGGGTTGCACGTCTGTCACGTTTAATGATTCTCGTCAGTCGTCGTTTGACCCGTTCTTTCACGATATTTTTCCGGCCGCAGCGATGTCGAAGATTTGATGTTTTACCGGATTCCCGATATTCACGGTACACTCGTGAAATGGTCGTACGCGAACATCCAAATGTTATCGTTACCTCGGAGATGCTATGTCCCATCTCTCGTGCGCCGACTATAACACCACGTTCAAACTCACTTAAATCTTGATAATCTGCTATTGTAGCAGCAGTAACCGATCTAGCTGCCGACCGCATCGCGTTACTCTGATTGGTTCCATACCTCTGTTATTTGCATACGCACGACTATACCAGTTTTTTGGCTCTTCAGTGTACATAATGTATTATTACTACAAGCATTTTACATTTGTGTTAACATAAAAGTAGCTTATTTATGGTTAAATTGAACTTTTACGTATATTTAATTTATAAATTATAATACAGGGAGAAAATGTGTATTGGTAATGTCTAGTGAGAAATAGTTTTTATGCAAAATTTTATTACACTGTGTGCGTACGAATGCGGTGCGCTGTCATTTTGGTGTAATTTTCCAGAGTAGGTTAAGATTTGTTTGCACGAGGTGGAGGAATATCCTGGAAGTATAACTTAAGCAGGGATTCAAAAAAATTGAAAGTAACCGTAAATGTACTATATACTGTAAAACACTGATAACTGGCTGGCTTTCTGCGAATATAATAGAGTTGACAGTTTGCCGACCAAATGTTCTTTCTTACACAGAATAAGATACAATCCATCCTGTTCATTGAGTAAGTTACACTGTAAGTGTTCTGTGTTTCCTGACGTAATATTTCGTTTCAGAGAACATTATGAACACTGCTGGCGAAGTAGTAATTCTTCGGCCATGTCTTCAAAGAATGCGGGTGTCGTAATATTATGGCTGGGTCTAACCGCGTCACTGTCGTATTTCATCCCGACGTAACAGTTACAACTGCTGCTGCTTTATCCTGATTCCTAAACTGTCAATTGTAACACAAAGAAACGTTCCGACGCTCCTGCTAAGCAGGATGTAAACTTCAGGGGCGTTGGCCAAGAACAAATTTGTTATTTTATATTTATATCACATACTGTTCATCTTATAGACATTATTAGTGACTACTTTTTCCTCAAGTAAATTTTTTTTATCTTTCAGAAATTTTTTCAAATTGCAAAAACATTTCCTTGTCCAATTTTACAAACATCTTGAAGACGCTCTTGGCTGGCATCTTTCAGTGTGAATTATCTCATTTCGGTACGTAAGTTAGTTTTCATTATTTTTACATTTCTAAAACAGTAATATTGTGGGTTTCACTTGTATTTGTGCGAAAACTATGGGCTCAATTTTTTTTTGCGAGAAAAGAGTAGATAATAACTGATCATGTCTAAAAGTGAACCCTATGTGTTAAAAATATAAAATAATTTTTTTCGTGGCCAACGTCCTTAGGAGGGCGCGGGGGAAAAAATAGACAAGAAATACGCTACGAAATTTACTGGTTTTTAGAAGCCAATATAAAAACCAAACAAAAAAAGGGTTATCCTACATTACAGTTTGTGCCAACTTTGTGAGCAAATATTACGCCACGGGAATGCATTTTTATGAGCTGGCTATTTCTGACGCCGAAATTTGGTTGGTACTGCTCGTGACTGACGGAAACGTCCCTGGAATGCATTTCTATAACTTGACAGAACCAAGCTTTAAACACAGAACCGATGTTGGCACGTTGGCATCGCATTCCTCTGGCTAAAGCCGGAGTCTCAATAGATCGTCGCACCCGTCAGCCGTCCGGCAGTCACGTGATCTTCAACCAATCAAAGGGCAACTTTATTTCTAACCGTCCGTCCATCAAATGTTTACCAAACCTTAACTTTTGACTGACGGAGTGACGAGCCACCGCCTTCTGACGGCAATTCTTAAACGTAAATATGCATCTTGGGTAGTAAATTAAAAATTTAAAAAGCAAATTGTAAAAAATATATATATATATATATCCCCACATTTTTTTCCCCAGAAAACGTATCTGCAACCAAAATGCACCTATATCCAACTGAAGAAATTTGCCACACAGAAGGCTCGATGGACGACGAATCGCTCTCAACTGCCGGACGAAAACGACAGCTGGATCATTGCCGGACAGACGGACTATTGTGAGCCCGCCTTAATTAAAAACTGCATACCTGGCAGGGGTTTTCCCTGAAACTGACCCGTCCCACGATGACCCCACGTCCAGGGTTGCTCCCGTCAGTCATCTACTGCTCGCTTAGTTGCGGCGCAGGATATTGTGCCAAGGAATATGTCACTTCGGCAAAAACTCTGGTGTAGGCTTGTCCCCTTTTGGTTATTTTCTATCAGCATCCATAAACCTGCAGATTTTTAATTATCGTGTTTTTCATTTATTTATGTTTCACGCCCTCATAATGGACGCGGGACAGCAGTGAAGATGGATTTACAACCTCCAAGTAGCTTACGTGCGTATGTATGAATAAAAGTAGAATACTGTATAAACACATGCATCCATTAAAATTCACTCGGCGTATGTACGTAGAAAAAAGAGGCAGAGAAACTCAACTTTCAACTACTACGTACATCTGAACTTTCAACAAAATCAGAATGTCCGATTTAATAAAAAATATATATTATCTTAACTAAAACTACACATGTACGAAATTCGGTTTTATTTGGCTAATGTTTTAAACTTGAACCATGTTTTGCACTTAACCTGCAAAAACAAAACAATAATATCGCTTCGTAAAGTTGCGTTTTTGTTTGAATGTCTACCAACAGAAAACGCACGTACGTACGTTACGAAGAGATTGTAAATCCACCTTAAGGGGCCCGTCTGCTGCATAGTTTTTCTCCATTTTTAGCCGAGAAGCACCGGAGCTATAAGGGTTACACTGGCACGCGCTACAATAGCGTCATCGACGCTACGCGCAGGGCTCTGAACTGGCGTGCAGTGTTCCTCGTAGTGCTGCGTGTACCTATGGGACTTTCAGCGGTGACCCTGTCATTTTATTGATGAAAAGTCTGCAGCAAAGTTCAATATAGGCTCCTATCGTAGTTTGGTGCGTGCCCGGCTAGTATGTTTAAGATAGTGCAGTCTGAAAAAGCCAATTATAACTGAATTGTAGGGCTCCGAAATAATATTTACAGCCTGAATGGTAACTTTAAAGTACCATTCTTTCCTTGTCTGTATTTTCGCAGGTCAACACACTGGGGGCACGTTTAATAGTTTCGTCAGAAACCAGGATTTCAAACACTCTGGAAACGCAGTTCAAGCGCCAGGCAAGTAATAGCACAAGCACAACACGACGACAAGTTCAATAACCAAGAGGAAGCAAAGTCAGCACGACAGAAGTAGATTCGTATATCTACTTCCCGTGGTACTTAGCTCGTCTGGGTTCGCCAACAATGCAAATAACGTCACGAAACAAAATTCCTTGTAAATTTTCGAACTGCAGTAAATAATTAACTGATTTGGCACCAAAATCGCCTTTCTGTTTGTTGTCAAATACGTTGCTCTCCAATCCTTCAAATTTTTGCAAAGGCAAAGATCCATTCACTTAACGTGAGGTTTACGGAATGCCGTAAATATTGGACGTTAGGCCTAACATGGGTGAAGCGCCATTTTAGGATTTCCCACCATTTGTCGGACATTGTCGGGGAATTGTGGCCACTGAATAAAATAGCGTATGCAATTTTGTCGTGCTGTGACGTGTTGCTCGTCATACTATTTTAACTCCAGCATAACAAACACGTTTGGCGCGACAATAATTGATGGATTACAAAATGGTAAAGAATGATGGTTGAGAAGGGGGTAGATTAACCAAACGGTTTGAGAGCCGGATGCAGACAGCTCGTCTACAGTCTCTAGTCAAGTACAGAATTAAATCTGTTTCAAATTAACAGCACAACTTTACAAAACACTTGACAAAATATATGCAGGTATAAATTTGACCAACTTTTATTAACGTTGGGACACTCATTGCGTTTTAGAGATAAACAATTTTTACAGTAAGAGTTTTCAAGATTGTTTCTCTGTGTATCTGTTGCATTTTTTTTTTAACTAGTCATCAAAACACTTAAAAATATACAGAACCGCGCTAGTTACGCCTTCACATTTCCACAGATACACATACCGGTACTTTAGTTTAAATGGTGACTATAAAAACTTCCGACTCTGTAATGACGCTATCGTCGCTGTCTAGGAAACAATTTTAAAGCCGTATCGAACAAAACGACGTTTCGTTGTTTACATTGCAAATCGTCTTGGCAACTGAGCGAATGATGAAACATTAAATCAGACGAACATCTTTAAGATTTCTAAACGGTAGTTCAAAACGATATTTTCACCGCGTACAACTTTCTGTGCCGGTAATAATATCATTATGGTCAAGGTCAAACAATACCCAGCCGATCTCAAGTGTCAACAGCCCGAAAACGAAAACCATTAGCTAAGAATAATCGGTGCATAAATACATCATACCCAGTAATGTTAAAAAAAACTAACGCGTTTTATTTTTTGGATTGCAAACATCTAATTTTAAAAGGAAAAAGAAATAATACGTAGCGGTACGTTACAGTGCTGAGACGCAGTTATTCGCAAGATAGGCACTAATATAGATATTATACGGACGTAAAATCTTGTAAACAAACAAAACATTCTTAGCAGGATATTTCCAGTCAACGAATATGTTATTAGCAGTTTCATTCCACGTATCACTGGCTCACGACTATATCTAAAAAAAATAAGGGATTGGGGAGGTCCAAACCCTTTCCTTAATACCTCAAAGGCATTTTTTACTTTTTTTTTCATCACGAATAACCCGTTTTGTCCTATGAATGAACATAAACGACATATTATTGCACAATAAAATACTTCAAAACATGGTCTTAATGTATAGTGCAGTAGTTTATTCTTGAAAATGGTTTTATACAAAATTACATATGTGCCGGCTGTAAAAAAAAGTTAATTGCTATCCCCTCTCCTTTACGAAGTAATTTCTACGACTCTTCCTTTGCTACATAAATAGTTCTCGATTGTCAAGCACGTAAATAAGACATAAACAAAGAATGACCGCACTCACGTGAACTGACATAATATGGCACAAATCCTTCGTAACATCAAATATATAAATAATAACCAACGCCAAAGGCTTGTTAGCCTGGCAGTACGGGGCGCTGTTTTCAAAACACACCTGTGGAATGCTGTTTCTCTTACCTGCGTGTCAGCTACGGCGTGGTTTCCTGTCGTGATACTTGAGATCACCACGGCATAACACGCTTCCAGTCACTCCGCAAATGTCACGAGTGAGTCAGACACCCGCCTTTCGCGCGATACACAGGTCCTGCGTGGGTAGAACCACTCGACGGCTAACGGAGCCCTGTTCTCACGTTGCTCGCTCCGCCGCGGCGAGGCAAAGTGGACTCTGAGCGGTCGCGTCGCGGTGAAGCTTTCGCTCCGCCCGCGTCCGTTGCCGCTGCAGTGGAGTCACCTGGCGGCGGGCCGCGCAAGCTGCTCCACCCGATGTAGGCTACGCCATGTTCCGGCGTCCCCGCGCCAAAAATTCAAAACCCGGATCGTGTTCTTTACCCTCCTAGCAAGGCAGGTCCTTAAGACCACTGCCTACCAGCTGGCAGCTGCGAAATTCAAACAAAATGCATTCTTCATGAATATATGTTTCAATGTAGATAGGCAGTGTAGACTTTTTTGTAAAACGTAAATTTTAAAAATTCCTTGCGAACAGGTTATGGAACCATCTCCGCTGTAAGGAATTTATAAAAAAATTCGCGAAGAATACATTTTGTTGAAACGCATATCTTAAAAATTAACGCACTGAGGCGAAATAAACAATATTTTCGCACCCCCCTCCCCCCTAAGGAAACGTTAAAAATATTAGCGATCTCAGGGCACCAAACCAAGGTCAAAATATTTTTAAGTGGTTTTACATGTACTTTAACGAATTTCAAATTTTTGTTCGTAAATGTTGAGTGTAAGAAGAACGCGATTGGAGAACATAAAAAACATAATTGTAATAGTTTGTATCGCGAACTTTTTATTCTAGTTATGAGTCGGCTTATTTCTATTTACCTCAACTCCCCTACGCCATTACTGCTATGGATTCGCCCAATACTCCATCCCCTACAAAGTGTGATGTTGTAAACTTGCATATAATTTAAAAATATTATTTCTTCGAAAACTGAAAAACTAAATTTACACATAGGAAACTATACGTCCAATATATAATATCATAATTACAATAATATAGAACAATCACTTAAGTTTACAATTAGATAGACCTAAACAATTACTTCCTTGTCACACGATGACACAACGTTCTGCGATATAAACGAAGAATAAAATCTTGTTAACATATTAAATTCACCAACATTCCACACAATAAGAACCACAACTGCGTAAGAGTTTGATTAGGGACGGTGAAAGGTAAATTTTTCACTCGGGCGAACTGGTGCAGTGCGGATTATTTTTTTCGCGCCCTCTTACTTCTTACTCTTCACACATTTCCCCACTCATTCCTCAGAACCACTTATTTTAAACGTAACACACGAAACAACATAATATAAATATACCGCTGCTTTAAAATGTGTAAAGGAATATATTCCAATGTTTGCACAAATGGGTCAATACAACCAATATAACACTAAATAATAATAAACTTTGTAATTAGGTTATTCACGGTAAATTGAGCACTTTTTAAGGCCCTCCCAGTAGGTGAGTGAGAGAAGATATTTGGGCGGCTCTTAACATCGAGGTCTTGAGAGCCGATAAGAGTGAAACGAGGTGAGTATGGAGCGGCGCCGGAATGCAGGGGTGGGGGAAACGGGAGATCCCGAGAAAACCCGCCGACCAGCAGCATCGTCCGGCACGATTCCCCACATGTGAAAATCTGACCCACCGGGAATCCCAGTAGGTATAACTACCAAAAAACTATATTTTGTTGTGGCCTGATATATAAACTTTTGAGAGGTATAAAATGTATACACTGTGTTTATTGGTCACATAGTAAATTTTATATTAACAATTTGTGAAATGTTTTAAATAAGTTGAAAGGAACTTTTAAAAATGTCCTCAAAAAGTGCCAACTTTACCGTGAACAGCCTACATAAAAATTCAAGGAGTTTTACAGTTTGGTAACTTTGTATAGTTTCATATCCTTAATTATATTCTGCAACGCAGTTGAAATGCCAGGTAGGCGGGAGCCTTAATTCTGTAATGGGGTTAAATCAAATTAATACACTCTATAGTTTTCGATCTAAAAATTGCTAACTTTTTGCGAAAAAAAAAATAGTGCTATAAATTATAAAGCAGTGAATTACCAAAGGATTTTAACCTAATATTATTATTTTAAAGTTCTAGTTATAAATGTTTTTAAAAAGAGTTTTTTATTCCAGACAAATATAAATGTCAATAACATATAGTGTAGATTTTTTTTAATTTCAAGACAATTATTTTGGCACATTTGCCGATTTTTTACTGTAATTTATATACCTAATTTCTCACAGAAAGATAGTAATTTTAAATTAAAAACTATAGACTATATTAAATATTGTTGTATTTGATAAGATATTAAGGCTCCCGTCTACCTGCCGCTTGAGTTGCCTTGTAGAGTGTTTGTATTACTCGTTTTTCACGAAACTATTAATTAAACGTGCGTCCAATGTGCTGATAAACGAAAATAAGACACATTTCAGACGAGGGCGTTGAGTGCTTTTAAAATGTCACGCACATTACAAACACCATTTCAGAGTACTCCAAAACGGCTAAAAATTGCTTTTTTTTTTTTTCGGAGCGTTGTAGCTCGAAATATACGCATCAGATACATACAAAACTACTCAAGGGCTCTGCACTGAACCTTCCTGCAGATTTTTTGCCAATAAAATAATAGGGCCACCGCTGAAAGTCCCATAGGCACACGCAGTGCGACTAGAACACTGCACGCCAGTTCAGAGCTCTGCTCTTAGCGGCGATGGCGCACTTGGTGTGCGTGGCAGTGTCGCCCTTATCGCTCCGGCGCTTCTCGGCCTCAAACGCGGAAAAAAGCTTCAGGTAGGCAAATTCTGTTCTTAATTTTAAGTTTCGGAAATTCGCACACTACGAAGAGTATACAGATTAATAATAAATTCTACCTAGTTCATAGGGTTAGCACAGGGGACTAGAATGAGAATATTACATTCATAAATGTAAGTCCAAAAATGCAGGCGTTCATTGTCAGAGTGCATCCAAAATACGTAGCGTGGCGCCTGCTGGTACGCAACCAGAGACACACGCAAGTTGTGTTCATTGCAGCTTGTGCAGGCGGCACGGCATTAACGCACGTCTTGTAAATACATACATATTACTTGTGCTATAGTACGGCAGCACTACACATAAAAACACGTTTCTTTCAACTATAAAAAATGTAGCTGGTGTAGTATAGTTAGTGCATCTATACCAACTTTCCCTCTCGGTTTAATTACACTTGCAGAGTTGAAGGAAACTGATTTCGTGCCACTTTTATCGCCATTTTGCTGCACAAACCACCACACGTAATTTTTTTGTGGCGGATTTTTCTCCTTTACAAGAACACGAGATACATGTATTACTTTATTTTTATCACCGTGCATTTTTAGCTTTCGTAAATCATATCAGTAACCTCTAATCTGTTATGACATGTCTACAGGCAGGGTCTGACATTACTAACAAACATATCTAAATATTTTAATGTTTATTGTTTAGCATATTAAACAAAAATAATCATCGAATTCTCTACATATGGTCTAACTAAATTCTCATTAATTTATAATAGTATTATCTGCCAAAACAAAATGATGGAATACCAAAGGTTTCATTATCGTATCTCTCTTTCAAATACACTTTATTGGCTCTTTTCATATACGAAAACCCTTAAACCGCAATCTACAAGAGTATTCCAAACTTTCATCTTGTTATAAAATATCTTTTCTGAATCAATTAATGAATAACGGACATTTAAATTTCGCGCGATTTTATTCGTAACTCCACCAAATACACTTCCTCTAGAGCTGGTGTAATTTTTGTTACACAAATCCCACCAGGTGTAGCTGAACCAGTTTAAAAGAAATATAGTTTACGATAGGTCTGACGTCAAATCCGGTTGCAAGAAATTAGTTTTGTGAATAATTACATGCCTGTGTAGCATTTGTGCATTTGTGCACGGGTTGTAATGAAGCGCTAAGCAGTCAGGAGTGTATTTATTGTGCGGTGCAAGCAATGGAAGTGTCAGAGCTGAATAGCGTTTGTATCTGAGCCATCAGGTACCTGCCCCCCGCACTTCCGTTGCCATCGACTAGCCTCTGCGCGGAACGGGCATTTATACTCCTTTCACTCTTACTTAAGTTCTAGGATAAACAAACCCACGTGGGCCAGTCTTCTGTGATTGGTCAAGGGGTCCACCTGCTCGGAGTTTTATTCTGCGTTTGAGACCGAGAAGCGCAAGAGCTATAAGGGCTACACTGCCACGCGCTGCAAGTGAGCCATCGCCGCTACGCGCAGGGCTCTGAATTGGCGTGCAGGGTCCTCGTCGTGCTGCGTGCACCTATGAGACTTTTAAGAGGTGATGCTATGATTTCATTGGTGGAAAGTCTGTAGCAAAGTTCAGTGCATATCTCTCGAGTACTTTTGCGAGTACATAACGCGTATATTTATGAGATACATAGCTTCGAATAAAACCGTCTTTGACCATGTTGGAGTGTTCTGAGATGACGTTGTCAATATGCGTTACGCCTTTAAAGCACTCAACAGTCGCGCATGAATACCGGCAGAAAAAAAACAAAATAAGCGATTACAGCATGGACGTCTAGTTCCGTTGGAAATATACTAAATATAAATGTAAGCAAGCAATCTTGGCTACTATACTGTGTGTGTGAGGTCTGTTTTTATGAGGAAATATCTGCAGACACATAAAAGTGTATTCCCGGAAGCTACCAATATTTTTTTGTTCGTGGCGAAATGATATAGCTGTGTTTGTTTACATCGCTACAAAAGTAAAGATGAATGCAGTATAGATGTTACCCCTTCCATGATACTTTAAATTTCTGGTTCTGCGGGCTTTCGGCCCGCAGTTCCTCGTTACTTCATTTCTTTACCACTATATTATTATATTATTATTTATTATTTACCCCCTAAGTTGGTCGACCTTCTGTACGTTTGTAATCCCCGATGTTGTCACCTCTGTATTTCTGTCCTATAGTCTCACCATGATGCGGGTTTTTTGCACTAATTTTTCCCGCGGTGCCCTATGACTAATCATTGTTTCTTTTGCAGTTGTCCTTGCTGTTCCTCGCCAATCACTACTGTGGAAGAGCGCATAAGCGCTAGAATACATGTATCTCTTTTTACTCGTTATTGTATCTTGTATCTCTGTATGTGTCATTGTGAAAATAAAATAACTATTAAATCAAGATGTACTGTCTGAGCGAGTCGTGGTGGCACTTGTTTGAACAGTGGAGGGGTGAAAAATGGAGGGGGGAACTCTATGCGGAGTTCCGACTATGTAACATCCGACGCGAAAAACGTTGTATGTTGGACTGCCACAAAGAGTGCCAGTAGACGTCTCTCTTAAGTAAGATAAACAGAAAGCTAAAAATTCTGCATGATGGTGTGATAAAACGGAGTAAAGGAAATGAGGCTTATGTTACTACACCTGAAAGGGGTGGAGTAAATGTATAGTCACAGCCCAGAAGAACCTCGTGGTGCCGTGTGACTGGTGCCAGGGTCCTGTGCCGAGTCACGCAGTCCGGCTGTTGAGAAACACTGGTTCTAACGAAAGCCTTGGGAAATGTTTTTGTTTAAGAGTATACATAACCGTTCCGTTACTAAAGCTTACTTCACGATCGATTTTGTATACGAAAGAGACGTCTGCATAGAACGTTTACAAAACTGCGTGGTTCATTACTCGTCTCATGTTCAACCATACACCACTATAAATTTATTTTAAGTCCCGTCCAAAATCGACTTGGGTTAAATAAGATTACTTACACAAAATAACTAGTAAAACCTTCCGTCCACAATTGGCGTTAAAGTAAAAAAAAACCCTTGTCTGGCAAATTAGAGAATAGCAAACGAATAGGACGTTTTTTGCTAGCAGAAGTTTTTATGGCATTTCACGTTCTCATTGGCCGGCGTTAAAAATTTGGCGTAAGGTATACAATGATGACAATCTTAGCGCCAAGCCAAGCAAGTTACACCAAGTAAGTTACGCCAAATACTAGTTATAGACGTTGCAATTTGTATGTTATGTGCGCCATGTCGATTTTGGCTGGGCCTTAGTGAAATAGTGATTTATTAGCAAATCACATAAATTAAAGGTATTTTTTAAAATTAGCGAAGGAAAATAAAAATGTAAGTTTTCTTTGGAGAAAATATGTTACTTGTCTTCTTTTCTCCTACAATTCTGTTGGCTGAAAGACTTACGTACACGACACGAAATAAAATATCGCCATTTCGTACACGTATACATGTCTCGAGAGTGTTCCTACACGACACGTACACGATGGCTATGAACTGTTTCGTAAGAATACCGTCTGTCATTTAGATACGTGCGCGTTCATTACGTTCATGTTTCTCATCGTGAACCGAAACTAACGCTGCCTGCTACAGCGTCTGGCAATGTCCAGTCCCGTTACTGTAAGACTAAGGAGCTCAAGTGCCACGGCGTCTGGCGCGGACAGTAAATTTAATTGAAAATAGGTGCTGGCCCCTGTGGGATATGCAACCGACGATACTCTCATAATCGGACAGTTTTACATACTAGCAAGCGCTCGTGACGCATATTCGGCATTTTTTTTTAGTTTGGTCTGCCAAACGTTAACACCTCGCCAGTTAACGTTGAATCAACCTGTTTATTTAAAAAAACAGGTATCTTCATCCTACATTATACACTTGGACCTAGGAGATCCGGTATGACGTCAAACATAAATCCACAATTAGCTTTTGAAAATTTCTTTAAGTATTAGCTTCCTTGTAACATATTATTTCAACACTATTCTGTAAGGACTACGCAGTATTAATACAATATCAGTAAAATCACACGGATAAAAGATACATCATACGGAGAAAACAACATCCAACATTGTCACAGGAAGCAACATTGAGGTTGCAGCCAGACCAACCCCTCTCGCTAACACATGTAACATTTACAAGGACATATAAAAAATAACACAATTTTGATACGTGAAAATAAATATCAGAAGAAAATCACCGTAGACAGGCGCTAAAAAATGATACACGTTTAATCTTTTACGAAGTGTTGAAATTAATTAGCAAATACTTTATGGAGAAAAAAATATATCATTTATTATATCTGTGAATTGAAAATAAAATATTACGAAGAGGACTTTATACGTTTAAGCACGCGTAATTAACATCTAAATATCTGCAATATGTTGGTAAGATCATATAAAATGAGGTTACTTGAAGTGGAATCAACAGTAAAGTTTCCGAAGATTACTTCTAAACTATAAAAAATACAGCATCTCCGTTGTTCGATGTCGGCACTGCCAGCAAGCTCTCAGCTGCCGGGATCCTTTTAGCTTTCCATCGACATCGCCAGGAACGGTAATAATCCAGCTTTTTTCTCTTCCTCCCGTGCCCTTCCGACAACCTCTTCAATTTTAAAGCTTTAACATAACGTTAGTTTCGTCATAAAAGGGTTTACGGTTTCCGTGCGCTTAGCGAGGCAACCTTTCATCACGGCATTCCGGGCACTGTTCCCTGCGGACTAGAGGTGGCCCACAGAGTATTGTCACGCGGTGCTGGTCCACATCGCTTCCCCTGTCCCGTCCCACCCGAGCGAACGAAACAGCGTGCCAACGAACATTGTGATAATGCGAGAAGCGGACGGCGATTTACAAAAGCAAGCCGTCGCGTGCCGCAGCGATAAGCTTATCGTGACTAGCACGCTCCTGACATTCAGCGGGTTGAATTTGTGGAGTCATCTTTTCAAGAATGTTATGGCCATTTTCCTAGCCTCTCTCAGCGTGACTCGGGGTGCGGGGAACCTTATACATCGGGCCAGCGAGGCTTCTTAATCCGCGACGGGCCTCCGAGCCGGCAGTTTAGAGTTTGGAGGATTTGCGACCTTAAACGCTAGGTGTGCGAAGACAGCGAAGCGATGAACCACCGGTGTGTCGAGTGGTAGCGAGAGAGACCAGCGGGAGTTAAGTCTGCGGACGACGAGCATTGGTGCAGTGGAGAGTGAGACTGAAGCCGGAACTACTGAACAGGACGTTTGAGTGTAAGATATTTGGAATGATTGCAATAGACAGATTGGATATGTGTAAATAATGAGTGAGAATTAAGTGACTGTAACCAATATAGACAAGTTGATAAGGTGTAATGCATGAATGCGTTAAGGCGTATATAATTTTGTCTAATTTATTTTCACGAGATTTGTATTCTGTATGTTTCCCGTTTGTTATGTAAGTGATTTAAATGACAGCTAAATTTTAACAGAGGGAAATTTAAATGAAATTTGGTAATGCTCGTAATAACTTTATTTTAATATTTTATGTAAATTCTTTTTGCAAAGAGATATGCAAGTTGTTTGAATGAAAATATATTTCAGGTAGGCAGAGAAAGTTCTGATGTGACATAGCATGCTGCGTGACCGCTGACCAATCAGAAAATTAGGATATAGTAGAGTTAGAATAAAATGGACGGACGGTAAAACTTCTGAAAAATGGAAGGTTTATATCTTGCTGGGATTCTGTCAGGAGTGGGCGAAACTAAGGAAACAACAAGACGCCAGGGTTCCCGTTCAACGAGATTCGCGAGCACGCAGGAAATTTAATTTAAATGAATTCAAGTAGGGTCGATTTTGTAGGCAGTAGTTAGACAACGCATCTAAGTTACGCCTGCATATACCTTGAGATGTGGTCTTGTGTTTTTCACTGACTGGGTGGGGCATAAAGATAATTAATTAAATATGTTTAGTAAGATTTAAATGTAGGAGCCTGCTATGTCACACATGTTCAAAGTTTTAAATTGAAGTTATCTTAGTAGTTATAAATAGTATGATCCTCGTCACCTGACTTCTGGCTGGGTAGCAGGGGAGCACGTCGGCCATCTAGGATGACGTCACGCCGAAACCTCCTGGTCTATCATTCCTTGCTAATGGCATCCATCTTGGATTTCCCTTTTCCCATCGGAATTTCCCTTTTTCCCTCCTGCTCTATCATTCATTCCAATCTCTTCACGCTCTTGCATTCCTATTATTTTTTCTCATTTTCTGGCATTCCTTCCTGCTGCTCTCTCGCGCTCTCTCTCTCTCTCTCTCTCTCTCTCTCTCTCACGCCCGTCCTCTCTCGTCCGTTCTATCCCTTGGTTTTTTTTCCTCATATTCCTTCCGGCCTCCTTTATTTTCTCTCTTGACTACCACCCCTCTCTCACTTTTCACATCCACCATCACCGTCGACATCGTCTGCTGTAGGCAGCCATCAATAATTCCTGCTGCCAGTCGATAGCTGTAGGTGGCCATATTTGATTCCCGTACCCGCCACCCACCAAAGTGTTCTAAGTTCTTTCTTTTTACGTCCTCCATCTTTATTTAATTTTCACACCTGCTGACAGTCGGCTACTGTAGGCGGCCATATTTGATGCCCGCACCTGCCAACAGAGAGTGGGAGGTTCGGCCGTTCGCAGCTAGGAGAATTGATATCGAAGCGGCCATTTTGTGTGTTGGTTGGTTTACTCGTCACCTGCAGGGACATGCTAGCACAGAAGAGTGGAGTTCAAGAGGTGGCCGCCAGGAGCGCTGGGAATTTTTTTAGTGGTTTGTGAACTAGAAAAATGCAGGAGGCATGTGGGTCGTCAGTCGAGCATCAATTAACACATGACCACCATTGCATGGGAAGTGTTAAGAGATTAAATAAAGTAAATATTCGCATCTCCCTACGCACTATCCAGACAATAAACATGTTTCACCAAAAAAACCGACATTGCATGGTTAGAAGGAGAAATAAATGAAATAAGCGTATCGGCCTACGCACTCACCGGACAATAAACTTTTCACCAAGAAAAAAAAGAGTGTTTAATGTCGAATTTACACATAAGAAAAAACTGCGGGCACCGCATGCGCGCTTACTTTTTATGTGTAAAGATTATATATGTAAATTAATATATGCCGAAACTGAGTATACACACACACACAACACACCTCACGCGCGCGCCCCATGCAATAATAATAACATAAATAATTGAACGTATAATAAAATTAGCATTAAAGATGACAACCTACGGTAAAACGGAGTAAACACCCGCATCACCGGGCGCGTGCGCGTCCACACCAGAGTGGGGAAAAACAGAGCATACACTACATCACCACTGATCACTTGGTGGTATTTTGCACGACACTCTTCTGTATCCCTTTAGATCGCTTCACTACATTATCCTTGCATGTATACGCATATAGCTTCGCCCTCAGCCCGACAAACTCCATCATATAATTACCTCCATATTCATCCTTGAATTTGCCACTCACCCTCGTGTTGGAGGGCGAGTAGCAGGGATGAGTGAGAGGGTAGGCACTAGTGTCGAACTCGGCCATAAGTGCCGGGTTTGAGGCGAGGTCCCTGTAGAAGTCGGGACTTCAGATTTCCACCACAAAGGAGCCAGTGTCTGTATATATCAGGGTCACGTTACTGCTATACCGTGCTTGTATGACATCGTAGTGGAAGCGATACGTGATGGTCTTCGACAGGTCAAGTATGGAGAAGCCAGTGTAGATGGGCTTATCAAATGTAATATGTTCATTATCTAATTTAACCAACGATAGAGATAGAGGGGTTTTGAAATAAGTTTCTTCATATGCAGTTTGGTGCATACAAGTTCCATGTGCTGGCATTTACACTTATTCTCCATGAGCTTACCATATATAGCATTGTTAATCAGCTTGTAAAAGTCCTTCTCAAAGGCATTCGTGGTTGCCTCGCATTTCTCAGTATTCAGGTCAATATAACGTTTCAGCCGCACCTTCTGGTTGAAATGCAGTACCCGGTGTATACCTGCAGCCGTAACCCATGACTTAATGCCTGCTTGAGGGTAACAGAGTGCACAATATAATTATTATTCGCCCCAAGGGTAGTCATGAGCTTTGCTTGTTTGGACCCAAGGGGACACTCGTTCACCGCCAGGAACGGAAGATCTTTATGGTCCTTGTGGAGTGCAGTAGGGTACTCTATATCTACCTCTAGTATGTAGCCCACATCTCCATCGTCATGCATGGACATGACATCAATATCTGTACCAGCCCATTTGAAATTATGGTATGGCAGCGGTAGGTACATTGCCCATCCATAATTTATTGGTGTCTACATACATAGTTAGACGGCCTGCTGGTATCGTACATGGCAGGGAGATCCTTATTATTCACCACTGTGTGACGCTTAATGCACTGGGCGACCCCTCCCCAGATACTAGCCTCGATAAACAGGTGGATGTAGCGGACACAATCCAAACGGTGCATTGTTAAACATAGCCTCCGGAAGTTCTCGAACACATTGCATAATATCAAGATATCGGTATTTAAATATAGCTCCGAATACTCTTTTAGCTTGTTGCATCCGAATGTCTCCCAGACCATTTGCACATGCTGGTAATCCTCTTCGGTAAGGCTGCATCTGTTGAGGCAGTTGTGAAAAGCTCCAATGGGCAGCAGTTGTAGCTCGGCAAGCTTCCCCTACGAGTCGACATAGTCGTAGGAGAACACTCCTTTCCGAGTTACCAACTCGAGCTGACCAGAGTTTAAAAACATTGCAGTGGTCTTGAACTCGGGCAATGGCATGTTCTGTGTAAGTGTTGCGAGGCTGGAAGACATGAATCTAAACGTGTGTGTGTGTATATATATATATATATATATATACATAGAATTATTAATTTGTCCCCCAAATTTTTGCTGAAGGTAATCAGATTTTCCTCTAAGTGCGGGATAATAAATATGTCCTGGGTATCATAGCCAATCTGCTTAATAATAATATTCACGTCGTACATGAAGTTGTGGAAGAGAATTGACAGACTCGTTGGGGTGGCAGCGGAGCTATTTAAAATTATTACATGCTGCTCCGATAAATTTGCCGGTAAAATTATCGTGTTCATGGACCTTGTGGTTATCGTGGGTGAAGGAGCCAGAACAATTACCGCAGGTGGTGGCCAGAACATAGCCAATTCATTCGCCAGAAGTCAGTGCTCGCATAGGCTCTGACTGGCTAAATATCTCCTTCACGATATTGCCAATTCTCACGATTTCCTCCATTAATTTCTTCGATGCATCTTCCCCGGTGCACAGTCACACATGTGTGGGGAGACTGGAGGTCTTGGAGGCCGGTATACTGTATCTCATATAATATTGCCAGATTTTGACAGGTCAGCGAAAGTAGCACCACTGTTTACATCTGACTACATCTTACTATGTATCCTTCCGCCATCAGCTGGTGCATCAAAGTACAGACTGTATATTTTATCAAATTGCTGTCAGCTAATCCACTTGCCATTGTACTGTAATGCTAAACATATTTTAAGACATTTTAGACTGACATCTGTGTTAAAAATTAGTAAGTTATAAAAGTAAGAAAATAAAACCTTGCAAAAAATAAAATATTTGCTACTCTTTTTTAATTTCTCCAAGACAGCGAATTTGGGTTAAATTTGCGAGACGGTAGTTGTGGCTATTATGAAACTTTGGACGTTATACCTAAAATATTCGAGTTGGAAATATGTGACGTGGAATAATGTTAGAATAGCTTAAAAACTATTCACGCATGTCCCACTTTCTTTGTAAACAAGGAAATGATTTTCGGAAGAACAATATGGCGTATAATTTACTTAGACGAATGGTTACCTGCCGAATAGAAATTACTTGTACACAAAATCGCTGAACACTATATGTATGTTACTCTAAAAATTAAACAAAGCTCGCGGGAAAGTAAAACCATTTGTAAATGTGCGTAAATACGTTATTTTAAACAACAAAACTTTAATCTGTTTCTGGGCGTAGTTCGGAATATGGATAACAGATAGCGTGGAAGGGAGTGTTGTAACAGATGGCATGGTGCAGGTACTTATGAGCCATGCCTGTACCTCACAAGATGGCAGCACATGGTTGGAGAGTCGGGATACGTGAATAAGGTTTGAAGTTGCGTTACATTTGGATACCGATAGTTTATTGTGAATTTCATTTTGAACACCTATACATTACTACTTTATAACGAAGTTTATTTTGTAACACTAACAACCACTGTTTTGTGACCATGTAAAATAAAATGTATAAATTAATCTAGGGACTCTTTCTTAACGCGGATTTTCCTCTTGTGTTATGTAGGTCGGCAGTGCAATCAGAATAGCCAATGTAATTTTAACTTATGTATGTTCCTACATCAGCTGATACAGGATTTTGTAAATGGCACTTTGCTTGTTTCGTATATGGCAAGTTGCCACTCACTGACTGCCAGAATCTGGCCAACTTATATGAGATACAGTATAGTAGAGTGTTATCCACCTTGACATAGATACCATAACTGTAGGGCTTGTGTTGCTGATACCTATAGGTGAAGGATGCATCCTATTTTGGCTGACACGAATGTACTGGGACTAACATATCTTCAAAGTCATCATACATTACTATAGGTACCTTATCGCTTGACGTGAACCACGCGTTCACGAGCTCCTTTGTGCCCACTCTGACTGCCGCAGTCGTTTCAACCGCACCAACTGCACCACTCCAACTGGCTTGTGGGCGAGAGAGAAAGTGCTACAAGGTGTATTTGATCAGTGTACATAATGTCAACAAACATAAAATCATCAAAAGTGCAATACAAACTTTTATGTAATATTGTAACAGTTTTATAATTGTATTTATGTAAGTCATTATGTTTTCTTATGTTTAATTTAATTCATATAATTTTTCATCATATATTTTATCTTTCAGTGTAATTTTGTGTTTCACCTTTTCGCCGCTTGGCTTCGGCTTTCGCCCAGGTAGCGGAAACCGAACCCATGCTCACCCCAGTTCATCGCAGCACCTGAACGAAACCAGAAGTGTAAGTCTCTCGCTCCACTAGACCATCAGTACCGGCATGTTAGGCTGAAATAATTTTCACTACAATAGCATTCAATTAATTAACCGGAACATTTCTTTTATTTTTTTTTAGGTACTGAGGGGAGAGCAATTGTACTCTCACCGGAGAGTTTTCAATGCAATCGCGTTTGCAACATAAAGCCACATGTTTGTCGCAGTGCAAAGGCTGAGGCCATTTTTCATATCATTCATGCATTTATTCATCTGTGAACGGACGATGAATAAACAACTCAACCAGTAAAATAGTATTAAAACATTGTAGGGCAACCTTATTAGGGTCACAAGTGTTTTGTAATATAGTTCAGGCGTACGAGACGGCCGACAGTCTCACAATCTTATGTAAACAGTGCATCTGTTAGTACACGGCAATCAAGCAAATAACTGACGCAAGGTTCATCAGGGTCCCTGGGCCGTTGACCGTACGACAATCACCTCATTAGCTCACCACTGAGTTATGGCGCAGGGCAAACATCCAACATCCAACCCGCTCTGGTAACCGATGCCAAGTCACGCTATTATGATAATTCTGAAACTTGAACACAGGAGGCTTGCCGTTCTTCTCCGGCTGAGGCATGTCACGATGGACTGGTGCATGCTCGTTGTAATACCTCCTGTGCTCAGTCAGTGTCTCGTCACCTGTAAGCCCCATCACTCGAGGTTGATTATCGTACCCCTCGAGACAACGCTTGCAGATGTGCAGCATCTCCGTGTATGATGTCTCCTGCGAACTTACCAGGCGGGAGAAATCAGTAATATAGTATTAATGTGATTTCTTGTTCTCAGTCATAAAAAGTAATACATTGAAGTGCTGGGCCAGTTCTTACTTCGACACACGTATAGAAACCACCTTGTTATTATCGTCAAGAGCATACACATTTACACTAACCCCCGGATTGGATCCTCTCGAACAGCAGTATTTGGTGCAGAGGGGTGGGGAACTCTAGCCCACTGAAGTTAAATTGTCTCTCCGGGTCATAATATTGTTGGTTGACACGTGCAAGATTCACACCACCTACATATCTCACCAGGATCGCCAATTTGAATCACTACTGGTCCTGGTTCCGCAGGTTAAGAATTGCATCCTTGGCTTCAATGTGCGCAGGCAGGGCAATGTAGGAGAAAGCTCTCAGTGGGTCAAACTTGTTGACATGCAACCATGGCCCCCACAAGGGTGCTGCTAGTGTTGCCAGAGCAACAGGGCCCGGGCCCTTTAGGGACCCGGCCAGGGCTAAATTAAAAAAATATTTATATATTATCTTTTATAAAAATTATAATTATAATCGTTGGACAAAAATCGCCAACATATGATTTCAAGCCTAACTTAAAGCAGATGTTGGTGCCATTCCTTTATTATTTCTAGTTTCCTTAGGAAATATATCCGTGCCCCTAGCGGATTAATCCGTACTAGTTTCCCCACCATGCTGCAGACACTTTCACTCTCTCACTACGACGAATGCCTCCGACCAGACAACATATCATTTCTCATGTGCCGAGATCTCGCTTTTACCGAGTTTACAGTTTCCTCCTATATTATCAAGTTTGCTTATTGAGTGTATTATTGCGTTTCTCGCCTTGGAATTCATGAGATTGAATATATTCTTGTTAATGTAAGAAGGAAGGAAAGGGCTTCTTCACCTGGATCGAAGCATGCCTTGCCTTGCACATACACGACCAAACACCGACTGGTGGCTGCGATTTACCATCAACTATTCTTTCCAAGGTACATTCAACGACTAATAAGATTTAATACGTTTCATCGTGTTACCGTACTAATGTAGAGTAATTAGACTATAACATATATTTTTGGATAATCAAAAAATTATTTAACACAAAATTAAGTAGGTCTGTACAAAATGTAGTATTACTCATTGCATGGTGTACACCTATTATTCTTACATAACATAAGCACATATGTGCTTATAACACTGACGTGCGGGGGGTTTCAAGGTTGATAATGATGGTTGCCAAATTACCATGCTTACAAGATTAAGAAGGAAACTGATGAATTTGCCCGGCGCCAATGACTTAATGATCTTGAGTTAGTGAGGATCATGCAGTCCACAGCCCATGGGTCCCTGGAGTCCTCTGTTGGTCTGCGGTACTTATAGATGGAGATGTTACCAGTAATCCAGAATGTCTAGTTATGTTCACTATTACATTGGTGAGGTTGTGAACCACCTTACATGCTTTTACTTACACTTTGGTTGTGCTGCAAATGGGTGCAGCGCTCTAAATACTCACAGTGGTTAAAATAATTGAAACACTAGTATGGTCTCAAGACGTTTACTCGTATTCTTGACGTACATCTACACTTATGCTATAATGTAACTAACTTATGCGGACCCGGAACTCGGTCTGCCGGTGACAAATACTGATTAAAACTGCATTTGCCGCAAACAATTAAGTGGAATGCGTGTGATGCATCAAGTCCTGCATATTGTCACAGGAGGCAGACGGTCAACCCTTCGTGCACGAAAGAAAGAAAATGTTCCTGTATTAAGGCGTTACTATTGAAATGAAATGGTTGCAGCAAAGTTTGCAGGTGCCAAGGGTGTCCTAACAGAGCGAGACTCCTGTGCTGCCTGTCGGCCCACGTGATTAAGTCAGGGTGACTGAAGTAAGCACTAAAATGTAATAAAATGTATATTGAACCCTCTTACATCCAAACAAAATGGTAGGTAGTGAAATTACATGGCAAAAAGAGACATTGACCATATAACCATATTTTAATTAAGTGTTAATTAAGTTCGTGAATGTGACATCACAGGATATGTCATCCGAGTAAAGAATTGTTATAACAGAATTTGATTCCAGGATAGGCAGTCTGCTGTAATTGCAAATGCAAGTTCACTTCCACATAATTGAATAAAATAAATAATTAAAATGAACAAAATAAGTGTTTAAAAAACAGCCATACGACTTCCGGTAGGCTTCGCCGATGAGCGAGTCCAAGTGTTCCAACCTGAGAGGGCTGGACGAGTTCATTCCTGAAAATAGGTGTGGGTAGCCACATTCGATTTGTTATTTAATAAAGAATTTATTTCAACACTCTTTCATTGCATTCGGGGTTACGTAGCACTCTTTCCCTGGCCAGTAGGCTGGTCTACGTTGGGCATCGCTACACGAGCTGCCCCGACGTTCCCTCTAATGTATTGTGTGCCTGACCGCTATGGCATTTGGTGGGACACCGTGTTAGACTGCTTGTTAACTGTCCCCATCTGTTACCAATTGAGGTAAATGAAGCAAGATGGCCACTTTAGTCACATAGTATATGGCGAGGAGGCAGGTGCGTTCCGTTCTCGCCAACACATTCTATTGTGCTCGTGGCCGAGTATTCGCCTCGGCCCCTGTGTCCGTTAGGTGGTGTAAGTAGCTGTGGAAGTGCAAGTGTTCACAAGAGCACACGTGGATGCCTCGTTCATGCCAAACGCCCCACTCTTCGGTAACTGCTTGCCCCCGCAACCGCCCAGATTGCCCATCACACTGTCAGGCGCAACAGGTGGTCATTGGCTGTAGGGGTGGACACAGCCTCAGCTGGTAAGGCCAGCGTGAATGTGGTGTGGTGCTAGCTGCTGCTGGCTCAGGGCCAAGACCCCGGAGGTGTAGGCAGCACTGCAGCTTGGAGCGGCAGGTAGGGGTGGAGTCCCACTCCTCNCCTCTGATACTGCTGCAGGTGCATGGGCACCGACGTGTGTGTGGTGATCGTGAAGGAGAAAAGGGTGCCCTACAGTCAGGTTGTCTAGTCCTGATAGTCCCCCCCGCTGCTGTGTCGGTCATCCCACAATGCGATGTCAGCTGCTGTGTGGTACCTCAGCACAGCTGGGAGAGTACCTTACCCGTGGGGAGATCCTGCCCACTGGTGTCCCCAGTGGCTCACCATCGGCGACATCTTCATAGGTTGGCATCACGATGCGCGGCGCCCTGACACTGCAGGCTGGCCTGGTCCGGTCTGCAGTGGTTGCTGTTGATGTATTGTTTTCTGGTGGAGATGACTTTTCGAGGAGCTCCGGGGTTTCAGCTGCGTCCCTTGTGGATGTCAAGATGCTGGTCGTTGCAGGCAGAAACAGGCGCCGAAGGGCGATTCCATAAGTTTCAGGCCTTGATGTACATGATTCGCTGCTTGGGCATCACAGCTCGAAGCATCTCGACTGCCAATCATAGTGATCTCGGTGGATGGTCGCTCCTTAGGTTACTCACTTTGACGAGAAACATTGAGTAATCAAGTGTTTTCGCCAATGTATGTGTCCTGCCCCATCTAGGGGCGAAACCCACATAAAGTTCTTTGCGCTGCTTGATAACTTGTGCTCTCGGATGTATACAAACAGTCTGGGTTTTAGTCTGCGTGGTGAGCTCATGGTTGCTGGAACCCATTTTGCTATGTAACACGACTGATTGCTCCAGGCGGACTGCAGGTTTGCTTTGTGGTGCTGTCACTCGCACTCTCTATGCGCCGGCCGGTGAACTCACCAGGCAGTGGCTCTTCTCAGACCTGCAGTACTGCGGCAGGTGATTGGGTGGTGGCAATATTTATACACACACACACACACATTCTGATAGTAAAAAGCGTTGCTGGCATGCGTTCGGCCCAGGTCGCGTGGTTTTTCCACACCCGCAGGCAGAACTGAGTCTTGATTTCGATGCTCCCATGGGTTGGAAAGGGCCGTGGTGCAGTGTACTACTCCCTACTTCATACATAAATCTCACCACTGTATTCCCATAAACTGTGTGCCAATATCAATTAGTAATACCAGGATAACCCCAACGGGGGTAGAACTCGGTCTCCAGGACATGGGCGATGTTAAAGTCGTGCACAGGAAACTGGCTAGGCCTCTGTCCACCTGGAAAATTAATCATTCACGACTAGAACAAAGTACTTTCCAGCAGTTGTCTGGGGTTAAGGACCCATCAAGTCTATTGAATCTCTTCCAAACATCTCTGTAGGCACTAGTGATTGTTGTTGCATCACTTTATCGGCACGGCGGCTTTTTAACTAACTGCAGGTTACGCACTCGCGTATGTACCTGCGCACGTCGCGAGTGGCCCTGAGCCGGCATATTTCGTGTCATTTGTAGTGCTCCTGTGTGACCTGCAAACTGATTGGCATGCACGTCATGTAGTACTTGTTGTTGGGCATCCTTGGGCACACACAGGGATTGCAATCCGGCATCATTTTCAATCCGACCGGATTGATCAAATCAGGATTTTCCCTTTTCGGTTATCCGAAATGAACTGTTAATGAGTTAACCAAGTGTATTGTACTTTTAGGTAATTTATAATATATATATACATACAAAATCAACTTTATTTCAGATGTTAAAATTAGACAACAAAAAAACAATTAAAATCTAGTACAGTGTAGGTAACTAGTTAAATTTTAACCACACATAAAGGGTGGTTCAGTCTTCCTAGATTTCACTTTCACAGATAGATCAGTTTTGGTAAGTAACTTTATGAAATCTAACATAATTAACCTTATGTAATTTACTGAGATCACAATAATTACTCATTCTTAGTATGTTAGAGCACAATGTGCATTTCGCGTTCACAGAGTTGTCTTTTTACATTTTTTAAAAATAATGCCANTTCTTAGTATGTTAGAGCACAATGTGCATTTCGCGTTCACAGAGTTGTCTTTTTACATTTTTTAAAAATAATGCCATACAGTTTTCGGTCTGTCCCCCACTGTAATCCTCCTCATTTTGGCTTGGTTTTGAAACTTTTGTCAACTAGGCTAGTAGCCTCTGTAACAAAATACAAAACATATTTAATTACAATTTTCGTTNTGTTTTGAAACTTTTGTCAACTAGGCTAGTAGCCTCTGTAACAAAATACAAAACATATTTAATTACAATTTTCGTTCATTTACGTAACTCAACTTAATTCATTCCTTAAAGTCTGACTATTTGTGTGAAGTATCTGGCATTATTTATTTATTTAATAATCTTTTATATCATTCTCACTCTCATAAGTGGAATGCAACTTAAAAAGAAGTCATTTACTAACTGAGCAAAGACTATGTCTATTTAAATAAAACACTTTTTAGCAGATACTGTCGCAGTTTATTTTTCATTTAATCCTAAATCTTAAATCATTAGTGCTTGCGTAAATACAAGAACAAAAGTATATTTACTTACATTTTGACGAAGCAGTGCGACAAAACAAAACACACATTTGTTGACTCGAGCGAGNGAACAAAAGTATATTTACTTACATTTTGACGAAGCAGTGCGACAAAACAAAACACACATTTGTTGACTCGAGCGAGCCGAATACTCGAATGATAGTGAGGACTGTGCATGCGGTGCGACACAGCGTGGTGGGGCGACTCAGACTCGTGCATCGAACTACTCGCATCATGCATTTAAAGTACCTACTCATGCAACAGCGCGATTATTTTGCCAAAAATTGCCATGACCGGATCCGGTACCAATATATTGGATCCTGTAAACGTTTGGTGATGCCGGATACGATTTTCCGGATTGCAATCCCTAGGCACATGAGGCACCACAGCACTTCCAGTTGATGTGGCCAGGTTTCTACGAAGGCGCCTTTCCCTCACCACCATTCTTCGCTGTTTTGTGTCAGTTCTGCTACGCGGTGCTGTGTGTCGGAGCACCGTTGTTGGGCAGTTACCACTTGAACCTGGAGTTCGCCTAGCCTTGGTTCGATTTCTGTAGGCGCCTCAATGCTGTTACAGCTATCTGCGCCCTCGCCAGGTGTCCTGCGGGTGGCTGCTATAGGGGACAGTAGGTCATCCCACTCGTCAACGTCCACCACTAGTTTCGCTAGACGTGTGCAAGTTCATCGGCTAACTGGTTTTCAGCTCTGGGAACATGCTGTGCCTCGAAATCATAGAACTGGAGAAGTAACACCCATCGTGCTAGTTTGCTGCATGCTTCCTTCTTGGAGTGTAACCATACTAGGCAGTGGTTATCCATCCAGAGTGTGAAGCGCTGGTATTCAAGGTAGACTCTGTACCTCTTGACGGCCCATAATACAGGGAGGCAGTCGCTCACATCATAGCTATGCTCTGTCGGTCCAAATCTCTTACTACTGAAACAAGATGGCTCCCAAACAATTTTCACTGGCATCTGATTGTATATATAGATGTTTTTCCGGGTCGTGGCAGGCTTGTGTGGCACACTGACGGAATTATTCCTTTCAGTTCTGCGAAGCACAAGTGTCTTGATCTGCTGCTCACTGGTATTTCCGGTTGGGGGATAGTACATCCGTAAGTTGTGCTGTCACTATGGCGAAGTCTTGGATGTACTCCGTTAGCCAGTTTAACACGCCGAAAAATTTCCTTAATTGTTTAAGTGTGCATGGCACAGCATACTCGATGGCTAGTTGTTCAGGTGTGGGTTGGCTGACATTTTCGTCGACCAGATGACCGAAAAATTGAATGCAAGGCTTTCCCGTGTGGCACTACTGGCTGGCACATGTCAGTTTGTTAATTGATAGTCGCTCTAAGACCAGTGGCAGTAATTTTATGTGGTCCTCCCACACCACTACATCGTGCAAATACGCGAGGGCAGTCATCTATGTATCCCTCGAGTACCCAGACCATCATGGCCTGGAACATTGCTAACATACACTGGAGCCCAAAAAGCATTGCACTGAACTGAAATCTACGCCCATCTGGCACGGAAAAGGCGGTTTTTGCCCTGTCGTTCGGCTTGATTGGCATCTGCCGGTACCCGCTGCGGAGGTCCAGTGACGTCATGATGTTGGTTCGACCAAGTATATGCAGCACGTATCTGATGCTTACATATGGCGGCAGCACTCTTTTGGTGATTAGATTTATTGGCATAAATTAATGCAGAAACACCACATAAGCTACGGTAATTGCACTATTGTAATGACAGCAGGTGGGTTCAATCACACCATCAGCAACCATTTCCTTAATTTGTTCTTTGATGATCATGAATTGGNGTAATGACAGCAGGTGGGTTCAATCACACCATCAGCAACCATTTCCTTAATTTGTTCTTTGATGATCATGAATTGGTGTGATAGGTAACTGCGCGGAGCAGCGTAGATCAGTCACTCGTGTACAAGTGGTATCTCCTGCTCTGTCAATGTTGTGCAACGTAATGGGTCGGCTGCCGTAAATATGTCGCGCCGCTCAATAAGTAGCCTTTGCACGGCATCGCGAAACTCTGGCAGTACCATGTGATATATCTCGTGCAGCTGGACGTCCAGTGCGCAACTTGTGNGTAATGACAGCAGGTGGGTTCAATCACACCATCAGCAACCATTTCCTTAATTTGTTCTTTGATGATCATGAATTGGCGTGATAGGTAACTGCGCGGAGCAGCGTAGATCAGTCACTCGTGTACAAGTGGTATCTCCTGCTCTGTCAATGTTGTGCAACGTAATGGGTCGGCTGCCGTAAATATGTCGCGCCGCTCAATAAGTAGCCTCTGCACGGCATCGCGAAACTCTGGCAGTACCATGTGATATATCTCGTGCAGCTGGACGTCCAGTGCGCAACTTGTGGTCAAGAGTTCGAGGTCGTAAACAGTCCGTCGCTCTTTATGCCCAAGATATATTCTGAGTACAGCTCCCTCGACAATCGTGCTCTGGTCTGTGAGCCAGAGAATACCTAGGATAGCACGTTCGCGCAGGTCAGCTGACACGAGGGCCGTGGTGGCAGTCTCCACGTCCCGTATTCTGACTGTTTGAGTTTACCGACGTCAACGAACCCAACACGCACAAAGTTGTGTGAATCTAATGCGGATAGGCGGCGTATCAGGGTCCTTGTGGGTGGGCGAAGTCGAAGATACGGTCACGCCTTGAACAGCTGGCAGTTGCATGGTCCCGCTACCCTGATCTGCAACCCGTCCTGCTCCAGTCGACGAGATGTCCTGCTCCCTTGCTGTTTAGAAACTTGGAACATTTGTTGTGCTTTGATGATAGCATGATATTAATTTTATAAGTAATTTATTGCTGCTTTCTCCTTTTTGTGGAGTTCTGTTCTTGTACTCAAAAGATATAAAACATAAGTAATTTCCGGAAATGGGGTATTTTCAACAGAGAATGTGGCATGTTGCATCTACCTGCCTTGGTCGGCTAGCAGTCAGCCAGCAGCAGTGTGCACGATAATTGCTGGAAAATACTCTGACTGGATACAATCTCTTTGTTTGCAGAGGAATGGCACAGATCTGTTTGTTTACACTGTGACTTAAGTAACGGTGAAAGCAGTACAGATTTACTGTCCGAGTGAGTCGTGGTGGCACTTGTTTGAACAAGGTGCAGGTGGTTTGCAGAGAGCTCTGGCTGTATAACAGAAGACCTAAAAATGTATGCTTAATAAATTGCTGTAGATAAGTTTTTGTGCTAAATTGTTTACATAAATTATTCTATATTTTTTAAACTTATATTTTGTATATTAGGACTGTGGATAAATTTTGTGTTAGGGGAAAAAAAAAACACATGTTAACATCTATCCTGTGATTTTATTCCAGTGTAAACTAACTAATAAATGCTTCAAACAGGTTCACCATAGCCAAAGGGTTAAAGTAAACTTATAACAAAGTTGAATGGCAAAAATAGATGTTAAGATGAAATATAACTACAGAAAAACCTCCATTAAGGAATATTAAATTTAGTGAAATATCCCACACAACAAATTATTTTGGTCCTGCCAAGTACCTGTGAGAACAATTTATTTTTTACCTCCATGTGCCAAAATTTACTGTGTTTGAAACTGCAAAATTAAATTACTTTGAGCTTCATGTGGGAAAGAAAACTGTGGTAATGACTTCATAGTTACTGAACATGTACATGCAGTGACACCCAACTTGCAATGCTTCATGTGTGTCCCTTAAGGCTTCCCCCTACCTGGAGCTGTTTACCGTGTTTGAGGCTGAGAGCAGGAGTGAAAAGGGCGAGACTGACTTGCGCATCAAGTGCGCCATCACCACTAAGGACAAGGCTCTGAACTGACACGCAGTGTTAGCATCGCACTGTGTGTACCTAATGGGACTTTCAGTTGTGACCCTATTCTTTTATTGGTGGAAAATCTGTAGGAAGGTTCAATGCAGGGCTCTGAGGTTGTACGTATCTGACGCATATATTTTGAGATAAAACACTTTGAAAAGGCCTTTTTAATCATTTTGGAGTAATCAAAAATTATGTTTCTAATGTGCGTGATGTTTTGAAAGTACTCCACAGCCTTCGTTTGATGTGTGTGTTCTTTTCATAGATCAGCATACTGGACATATGTTTAATAGTTTAGCAGAAAAACGTGACATTCTGTAACGCATTTCAAGCACCAGGTAGGCGGGAACCTTAAAAAGAGACTATCACTGTACAAGAATGAAGTATCCATTTACCCATTTTCAAGTGCCACTAATGAATGAACAGAAATACCATGAAGTATACTTGTTACAAATATTTTCCGTGCTACAGTACTGACAATATTTCCCAACAACAAAGAATTTAAATAAGTCAAATCCAATGGCCTACCAAACCTTTCGACAGTACATAAAATATCCGACCCTTTAGACCTGTGTTAAAACAAATAGTCTTACAGATTGCTGAACGCCAACATGTAATTATTAATATTTACTGCGACATACTACCACAACTCAAGGCTTGGCTTCACCCGTTTTGCAGAAATCTGTTGTTGTTTCCATATCATAATTTCAGTTTCAGAGGTATGATTGGAAATGTCTGATTATGCAAAATTTACTAGTGGGTTAATACATTTGTATCTAATTTTCACTGTGTGATATTTCCTGCTTGCAAAACAACAGGAACTTGTTGAAAAAATATAAATATGTTCAACTTTTTACAAGCAGATAACACTCAATTTAATATATGGACAAAAATATTATAAAACTCACAAAATGTAAATTTTCTATAATCGTACATTGTCAGTAATTACTATGAATCTGAAATTATGATGCAAAAACGAATAATTTCTGATAAAGGGGTGAAGTCAAGCCTTAATGTACACACCATAATCCCGTATGTCTTTACAGATTCCTCTTATTTTTTAATGTCTTATCCTATTTTAATTTTAGGGTAACGAAATATCCACCACTGCATTATTATATAACATTGTAGTAGCAGTATCAAAAGACTGGGATGTTTTATTAATAGCCCTGTTTTACATGAATAACAAATGAAGCTGAGAAAGACAACAGCAAATACGACTTAAGTGAGGTATGCACATATTAAACTTAAATTTCTCATACAAAGTATATACTACATATATGTAGTGTTATACATATAAGTATTTCAAAACTCAACAAAATTTAAGATAAATACAAAAACATTGTTTAAATTATTTTATACAATAATGGAAAATACATTTGTGTCAACACACTTAGTATAAAATGCACCATTACAATGAACTTCAGTACTCCACTATACTACTAACTACAGTATAATTATAACAAAGATTATAAAAATATATAACACACAATCAGAATCCTTCTTTTCAAGTGTAGGTTTCAGGTCACAAATCTCAACAGAATGATCAGATATGTCCATAGATATATCAGTTTGGTACCACTCTATACCCCATTTCCCTCTCAAACTGTTCAGCACGAAGCGTGCCATTTATAGGTTGGCAATCTGGGTTGAAGACTGAGTACGCACTGATTTCCCCATGTTTCTTGGGGCCAGTCCTTGTGTTTACCCAGATCACACACAGAAGAGACACAATGGTGAACACTGCACCAAACTCGTAATGAGCAGCAATGAGAAGCAGGGTAAACCACAAGAGGATGTACAGTAGCCACGTCACAAGTGTCAGGTAGGGTACAACCGGGCACTTCAGTTCATCACTAGTGTCTAGGTCGTCTGCATCTATAGGTGGCTGTGGCGAAACACGTTGCTCCTAAAGAACATAGCAAGATTCATGACTGCATTGAAACAAATCTTTGCAGAAAAGCACAGTAAATTTCAGGACACTGAAGTCTGCTGTCATTGTAGACACTGTACGTGAGCATGGCTGGAAGTATAACCCCAATTCTCACATACAGACATTCTTACCAGATAATTAGTCAAACACTATTTCATGGTATTATACTGTGATTTAATTTATGAGCATTTTAAATTAAAGCTGTACAGAGCAACATACAAGACACCAGTACAGTCAAACTTTTGAGGTGTGTGTAAAGATTATTACACCTAAAATAGGATTACCACTTCAGATCCCATGTAGGTGCCGCTAACAAAAAATACTGCACATTATAGTTGATGCAGTGCTTTGTACAGGCCAGTCTAAATACTATTAAAATAACTACAACTACTACTATAGCATGTGAAACTCATGTCTCGGGATAAAATAACACTTTTACCACCCAGTTAATGTCTCTACTGGGCACCACATATCTGCAAGCCTGGACTGTGGTTAGAAACAGCCCTACTGACAGCCCCTATCTCTTGGAGGAGGGTACGGAGGTGAGAAGCTAACTTGAGAACACTATATGGAATGGTTCCCTACTTACAGACAGGAAAATATTGATTCCTTCAATAAGTTCAGCACTGTAGAGAAACTAGTTTCCAGAGTTTGAGGTACGTACAAAACAATAGTAAATCTATGCATTGTTAGTAATGAAAGCAGACACAATAGTGGATGACTTTGTAAATATGAAGGGGGGTGACCAAAAAGTGGTCACCATGGACACATGAGCAAAGAGCATCCACCATGGACAATGTTTTCTGTTATTCTTTACATTATGTGTCAGGCTACTAATCTGCTCTGTTACACCCCTACCCCTTGCACTCTAATGGATTCCAGGAATTGTCGGTAACATCCCTTTTCTTGCGAAATTGCTCAAGCTTGCAGATATCTGGCGAGCAGTATGAGTACCTTAGTCTATGCTGTAAAAACGAGCAGGGCTTGCATGTACACACCTCTTCAGCTGCACTCAAGGTGACTTTTCCCATGGTATTTTCCATCACCATGCTGGTTCAGCTAATGTGGTTTCACCTTCAAATGCCTAACCATAGAAGTTAGATTAAAGGCCAAACAGNGTATTTTCCATCACCATGCTGGTTCAGCTAATGTGGTTTCACCTTCAAATGCCTAACCATAGAAGTTAGATTAAAGGCCAAATCATGAAACTGCAATTTACATGCAACACAGTTATTAAGTTTAAATACAACTCCTCTTGGTTAAAATGCAATACACGAAGCACTACCTGTCTCAAATAAGATGGCAAGATTTTGACCAGTTTAGTAAAAGTAGTGCCAATGTAACTTTTTGTTTATGTATCCTTTCACCATCGGTTGGCGGGTCAAAGAAGTGGCTATGTATTTTGTATACACATTAGTCAATGTACTACGGAACAAATTCTAGGGTATTTACAGATGGAAATCTGACTCAAAAATTGTTATGCTGTAAAAGTATTTTAAAAAAAAATATTTGTCTGCAAAGTTTAATGTATTACAGACAGTGAAATTTGGTTAACATTTGCGAGACAGTGATTGTAGTTCATACCAGAAGAAAAAAAAAACACCTCAATCGGCCATTGGCCAGCTGAGGTGGTGGTGTTCTTTTTTTTAGTAATTTGAGTAAAATTTGTCAAGATATGAAATTTGTACAAGGTCTTAGAGATATTCTAAAAAAAAGAAAAAGAAAATATGACTAACATACATAAAAAAATTTTTTTTTTTTGTTACATTCAGTGTTAAAATAGGTGCCTTTGTCCCCATCCGTTGGACACTCCATCCTACCTTACTGTCTTCCCTAACGGAGACAGAGGGCTGATGTTGCTTGTTGAGGTGTCCGTGCTTTTGTTGTGTTGATGTATGTGTTATGTTGTATTGATGTCATTGTTGTGTTCTGAAGTGTGTGTTTTGTGTTGATGTGTTTATTATGTTGTTTTGGTGTCAGTGTTGTGTTGTTGTCTAAGCCAGGGATAAGTCACTCCCGGCAGGCCCCGCCCGCCACCACCGCCCCGGCCAACCGGTCCACTAGCAGTCTAGCCGGACTCCGGCCAGACTGCAAGGACCAACGTCGGCCGGCGCGGCACCGCCAGGTGCCACCAACCAGACCCCCCATCCCTCACCTATCGTGTTGTGTTTTGGTGTCAGTTCCAGGTTAAGGACAAGATACTCTTGCCAGACTCAGTCTGTCACTACCACCCCAACCAACCAGTCCACCAGCAATCTAGCCGGACTCCGGCTGGATTGCAAGGGCCACCACTGGTCAGCGTGGCACCGCCATACACAATCAGCCGGGCCCCTCATCCCCTCCCCCTTAATACTGTGTGTAGTGTGTTAGTATGTGTTATATTGTGTGGATTCGTTATGTTATCAATCTGCACCGATTTTAATGTTAAATTGTTTTCCCCGGTCACATTAAAATTTTGACTCAAATTTTTATTATTTTTAAACCATTGTCAAGTGTAATTCTACGGGGTGCATTACACATTTTAGAGATTAAGGTTCACAATTTTTTTTTGGATTATTACCGGGCTCAGGAATCTATGGGGTCCCGCACTCTCATCTTTTGAGTGCGGGAAGGCAGCTGTTCGTCTAGGCGCCCGTGAATTTAGATTGCTTTGTTAGTTTCTCAGTTCTTTCTATTTTCAGAAAAAAGTGAGCTATCATTACTACTACCGTTACTATGATTTCCACCAGGCCCCGCCCGCCGCCACCACCCCGACAAACCGGTCCACCAGCAATTTATCCAGAATCCAGCCGGATTGCAAGGACCACCGCCGGTTGGCGCGGCGCAGCCGGACACGACACGATTCGGTCTACTTTTTCCGAGTTCTCCCCTACATTCCTTTTCCGGTCCAGCCTGACAATTGTCAGGGACAGATTCCCCTTCAGGACTGCCAGGTCTTCCCTTCCAGCGACCGTCCGTAGGAAATGGAGCTTCGCTCCTCATATGTGCCTAGTCCACAAATACCACGAGGAGGTCGCCACCTGGCTCCCCAGCCCCCCATTTATCTATTTTTTCTTTTATTTTTTGATACAAAAAAAAAAGTATATATAATACAAACATAAACATTAAACTAAGTTTCCACATGATACCTAAATTTGTTACAAACAGTATACATAATAAACATTAATTCAAACCAAACTTATATTCTTCTTTACAAACATAAATATAAAATAAACATAACCATAATAAAAAAAAAGGAAAAATTCTCTCATACAATACAAAATTATTGCAAAACATAATATATATTAACGTAAATTCAAACAAAACAAAACATTAATGCATCAACTACTACTACTAATATCTACATGAAGTCTTCATTTATTGTTTCAATTACTTGGTAAAAATTCTGAATAAATTCGTTTATAAATCTAATTACTTTTTCATTGTATATTTCTATTGCCAAAAGAGGCCATTGTTCTAAAAATTTTTCCTAGTGTCTTTAAAGTTTCCCTTTCTTTATTGAACATTTTACAAATGTAAAATTAATTATATACGTCTTGAGGTCTGTGTCTGCATTGGCACATAAATTTTGTTAATATTTTTCAGATATGTTTTTGTTTGGTGACCTGTCAGTACTTTAAGAGTATCTGTTTTTAGTCTATTTGTGCTGAAATACCAATCATTTATATTTTTCATGAAATTTTTTAAATTTAATCCACTGTTATCTTTTGTGTATTCTTCCTGCCAGTCCTTCAGATTAATTCTTTTTTTTTTTTTAACTCATTCATACCTATGGGACCATTATAGTTGTTTTTTTCAATTCAGATTTTGTCATCTTCTATTAGTTTATTATATTTATCTGCTTTGTTTGTCATTTTCTTTTCTTAATTTTTAATTTTGTATATCATATTTCTGTCTTTCAAACTATAGTCAATTGGTATTATTTTACTAGTTGAATTTGTTGCTAAATATGAAGTTGTTGGTGTTAAATTTGTTAATTTTATCAAAATATATCTTTGTGATGCTCTCAACATTCTTTTAATATGTGTGTGTCCAAAACATGAGCTTGCATATTCTATTACGTTAAAGTAAAGCGCCTGATAAATTATAATTTTGTTCTAACTATATTGCTGTACATTCCAAATAACTGTTTTAGTCTTAGAAATATTGTTTTAAGTTTTCTGGTACATATTTTACATGTGGTAGGAAACTTAATCGGCTGTCCAGAACTATTCCTAAATACATAATTTTTTTTTTAAATTTTATTGATATTGAGTTGTATTTTACTGTTGGTGGTCTGCAGTCTAGTCTTCCTTTTAACATTACTGCGAAAGTTTTAGGTTTTTATTCTCCATCTATTGGTGTGTTCTTTCTATTATTATATGTGATTTTGTTTCTAGTTCTTTGCGTGTATTTCCTTCTATTAATACTATACAGTTGTCTGCAAATGCAATAATTTTTGTGTTTTCTTAATTATTTTCTGCTATGTATTCGTTAATTACTAAGTTCCATAAAGTTGGTCTTAAAACAGATCCTTGTGTGCATCCTCGATTAATTGTTAATTGTTCTTCGTTTACTATTATTTCTCTTTCATCTCAATAATCCCATAGTATTTCCTTTAATTGTTTGCTTATATTTAATTTAATTTGTTTTTTGATATCATGCCACGTTACAGTTGAGAATGCATTACTAATATTCATTGAAATCACTAGTATATATTTGATATTATTGTTTACAGTTTGCAATATTCTATTTATAACCATTTCCACTGATTTATTTCTTCTAAATCTGAATTGATTATTGTATATTGTTTTTTCTACCTGCATCTGAATTTTGCTGTAGATTATTCTTTCATATATTTTACCAATTACTGATAATAAAAATATTGGTCTGTAAGAGCTGGTATTATTTTTAGATTAGTTTTTTCCTTCATATGAAAAAAATTATTTTTCTCAATTTTCACTTTCTTGGGTATATCCTTTTTTTATAGCATTTATTTATTATTTTACTTATAATTTCTTCCCATATTTTAATTATAACTTCTATTGTAATTGTGTCTATTCCCGAAACTTTCTTCAAACTACATTTTTTAATGGCTATCTCTATTTCTTCCAAACTTATTTCTTCTGTCATATTTTCCTCTTCATTGTTTATTGCTATTGTAACTGTTTCATTTTTTGCTATTATCAATATTTGGTAGTAAGTTGTCCATATGTTTCCCTAATTGTTTTAGTGAATTCATCGCCTGTTTTGATACTACTTATTGGTTCTTTTCTTCTTAATTTCTTTCTCGCTATTTTATTTACTATATTCCATGATGATTTACTTGATTCTTCTTTGATAAATTGTGTCCATCTGTTATATATATATTGCTTTCAATTTTATTTTTGTATTGTCTTCTACTTTCTTTAAATTCTTCTTTGTATATTAGTTTTGCATTGCATTGGCACCAACTTCTGTATTTTCTATGTTTTTTACTTATATGCTTTCTCATTGTTTTTAGCTCGTTATTCCACCACCAATTATTTTTAAATGTGTTATTTTGGTTTTCTTTCTCCTGACTTTTGCATGTTTTTACTATTGTTCTTATAGTTTATTTATTATTTCTTCAGTTTGTTCCTCTTGGTCTTCCTGATTTCCTAGTTTCACGATTTTGTTTTTAATTTCTTTTCTTACTTTGGTCCAATCTTTTACATATTGGTGCAGTCGTTTTGTAGTTTTTATTTTTTCGTGTTGTTCTATTGTTATTTTAAAGGTTATTTTATTGTGGTCAGTAATGTTTTANTTTGTTTTTAATTTCTTTTCTTACTTTGGTCCAATCTTTTACATATTGGTGCAGTCGTTTTGTAGTTTTTATTTTTTTGGTTGTTCTATTGTTATTTTAAAGGTTATTTTATTGTGGTCAGTAATGTTTTCTTCAACAGTCCAATCTTCTATTCTGTTTTCTAAATCTCTTGTTATTAGTGTGATGTCTATAATTTCCTGTCCATGGATGGAGTCAAATGTTTATATATTGCCTTCTACATATATTACCTACTATCCCTTTATATTTATCAGTTAAATTTAATGTTTCTGCACCTCTTTCATCTTGATTTTTTGAATACCAAATAATTGATTTTACATTGAAGTATCTGCAAATTATTAATTTTTTGTTTCCTAGTTCATTTATTACTTTATCTATTTGACTAATTATGTGATCTATATCTTGATTTGGAGGCATATATACTGACATCAGTGTAAATTCCTCGTTTACCAATATTTTTGCTATTGTTATTTCTTTAGATGTCATATATTGTAAATTTAAGATGTTGTATTTTGAGTTAACTATTATTATTGCCCATGCGTCTCCCTTTTCATTATTTATTATTTGCCAGTTACTATTTAAATTTGTGTATTTGTTACAATATAGATATGGTTCCTGTATTAGTGGTAGGTCGTATTGTTATTCATTTAGTTGGTTTGTAAAATCTATGGTTACTGTCCTTGACCTTTGTAAATTTACTTGAGATATTTTAAAATTAATATTGACAATGGTAAGCGTTTAGAATTTTCTACTCTCCGAAATCTGTTTCTCTTTTTAGTGTTTCCCTTGCCATCACATAGCTACGGCAGTTTTTGTCGGTTACTTATGCAGTTTATAGATTTTATATTATTCGCTGTCTCACATGTTTTCATTTTGTGTCCTGTGTTACCACATTTCCTGCAGATTTCTTCTTGTTGTCGGCATCTTTTTTTTTGTGTCCGTATCTCCAACAGTTTTTACAAAGCATGGGCGAAATAAATTCTTTTATTTTGTATGCCTCCCATTCACAATAAATTTTGTTTCTATTTTTAAGTATTTTATATATTTTTGGACTAGTTTCTATTACAATATTCCTTCTGTTATTTTGTATTCTGGTTTCAAAACCAATTTTTGTATTTATTTGGTGTTCTATTTCTTCAGTTAAATTTTGCTTATACAGTTTTTCCATAAATTCTTTTTTTGCTTCTGTGTTAACTTTATACATTATTATTTTTTGGTTTCTTTTCTGTAATTTATCTACTTTTAATTTTACTTTCTTGTTTATTATTTCTTCTTCAATTCTTTTTGCCTGTTCCTCATTTGGTACTTCTATTATAATAACCTGGGAGTTAGTTTTAACTATTTTATTTATTTGTATTTTCTTCTCATTTGGCTTAATGTAGTTTGTGAGTTCTATTTTTTATTTTCGCTGCTACCATCTTTATTAATCTGTTCAGGTTTTATTATAATTTTTATTGCTTCAATTTTCTTCTTCGTTGCCCAAATTTCTGTTGTGTCTTCCTGTCTTCTTCCTCTTACTATTTGTTCTGTTGTATTACGTTCTCTTTCGATTAAAATTCCTTCCATTTGTGCTTTAATCTGGTTATTTCGTGGTTCTGTCATAAAATTATTTCCTGCAGTTATGTTAATTTTTCTATTATTTCTGATTGTGTTCCTTTCTTGTTTTTAACTATTGTTTCCACTTCTTTAATTATTGAAGTAATTTTTATTGTTTCGTTGACAACAGTTTTCAATTTCTTCCTGTTTTCTAGTGTTAATGAATCCTCTTATCTTTTTCATTTCTTCTTGGAGTCTTGAGTTTACTATTTTGTTGATTTCTTGAATTTCCTCATCTTGTGTCTCAATTTCTATTACCCAATTCATTGAATCCTGTGTTGTGTTAGCCTGGTCTTTTGTTCTTATTAGTGATGTGTTTCTGCTAACAGGTGATGTTCTTTTTGTAATTCCAGATTTGTTGAATGCATCTTGTCAAATTTTGGGTGTTGAGCTTACTGCTCTACTAGATCTGCTACCGGATGACATACTACTCTACTCTGCAGGCTTCGAGTTCCCGGTTGTCGGCCCTACTTAACACGGTTTTGTTGGGTCCCCCAACAACTGTTAAAAAAAAAAAAAATTTCTAATTATTAACTTTCTTCTTTTAAATCTTCTTTGTTTTATTCTGAATCCAGTGATATCTCTTTTTTGTCAATCTGTCAGTTCTGAGTCGAGTTATCAAATTTTTTTGATTTTTTGCTAAATTAACATTTTTTATTTATTAAATTAAATTTTTATTAAATAATACATAATTAGATGATTCAGAATACACTTTACTTTTGCTTCTATGATTATTAGTTATTGAGATATTTGTATTTTGAATTATTGCTGAGAAGTGATTTTTTTCTAATAAAGGTAGAATTGAATTTAGTTATATATTATTAGAAGGCAAATTTGTTGTTTAATGGGTTCTTAGAGGGGGCAAAATTTTTTGGCCTCAAGTTCATAGTTTACAAGTTATTCATGATTTTTATGAAATTTTAACAAAAACTGCACACTGTCAAAATCTGTGTTTTAATATTTGGTCTTCAGCCTTCTGTACAGTCTAGTCCTGGAATTTAATGGCGAATCCCCAGTATTTTTCCACTAACAGTTCAATGAGCTTTTTGGCCCATACTTTTACTTTAATTTCGCAAGCGGGGGATTCGCAGATTACCCACTGCAGTACACTTCTGAATATGGTCTATACTACTTGTGCATGCAAAATTACTACACTAATTTTCTTCTAAACTATTAGTGCTATCTTGATGAAATTTTTAACTAATATTTGTTATTTAATACAGTCTTATAATTTATCTTTATAATATTATTTACTTAATTTTTAATTTTTTAATTTTAATTATTTACACTTAAAACCTCGCACTCAAAACTGACAAATATAAAACTGTATTATTATAATTATTTTTTCTTCACTCACCAAATTTCTTTGAAAATGTAGTTTTTTCTCAGTTCTGTTTTAATTAATTGTGTCCGAAATAAATGTCCAATCTTCTTAATTCTTGTTGCACCGACAGTCTGTCACTGGGGGACCACCGCACTATCATTAGATGTTATTTATTTAGCATTTGTCTCGGTTTTCAGGCCGACGAACCAGGAGCTACCTCAAGCACAGCCTATTCACTTGGCGACATCCTGGAAACTTGTAGTTCATATCAAACAGTAGCAGTTTGGACATTACAACAAGTATGTCAAGCCTGGAAATATAAAAAATTCAGGGAAATTGCCACACACTGTACTTCAATTCGCCAACAAACTACTCTCCAACAACTTTTGCAAAGCAGTTGTTTGGCTCTTACTGATACAAAACAGCTCAAGTTTAAAACATGTGGTGTGGAATAATGGAAGAATTACCTAAAAACTACCCATGCACATCCCATGTGCTTCATTTTATCAATACAATACATAAAACAAATTTATAACAAGAAAATGGGTTCACTGAGAGAGAAGTCTTGTCGGAAAGCATGGTGTGTCATGGGCATAAACGTAAAACTAATATAGGCAATTTAGAAGTTTGTAGCGAACACCATCTCTGCACATGTAAAAAATGTTAGGCCTAGTTTGAAAATTACAGAGCTCAAAAAAAAAAAAATATAACTCCTCGTACCCGTTCATAGATTTATTATTTTACACAAGCAAAACAACTTTTGTGGCTGGTAGTGTCTGGGCTACACGCTAGCCAACAGATGGCAAGCCCAGCGTGTGCGCTGTGTGTATGCTTGCCAACAGACAGCAGCAAATTGACCTCTTGATCTTTCGTTTTGAAGGTAAATTTTCCTCCTATTACTGGCATGGTACGACAAAGAGTTTGAAATACATTTCATCAAATTATTTGAGAAAATATTTAAAGGAGCCACAGTTTTGTGGCCTCTTTGAATTAATATCAAGCATATATGAATGGCATAGTGAAAGGGGTTATAATATAAAATTAACAGTTGCAACTTAAAATGGTGCATTTAAAATGAAATTCATTTCATTTTGAACATCTGCACATTATTCCTTTACTATAACGTTCAGTATTTTTTTTGTTGCACTATCAACAGCTGTTTTGTGACCACGTAAAATATATTTATTTGTCTCGGAACTCTGTCTTGTACATGTATTTTTTCATTTGATGTGTGTTTTCCAGGTAGTCAGCAAAACTAACATTAAACTCATTTTCATTCATTCATGCATTAGCAGATACAGGATTTTGTAACTTTGTTAGTTTCATATATGTCAAGTTGCCACTGACTGGTTGTCAAAATCTCACCTTCATGGATGGAACAAACTGTAATTATAGTTGCTATTATAAAAGTTGAAATTTATTAACAACAATGTATTAAAGAATTATTAACACTCTTCATCAATCAGAAAATTCAAGGCACAAAAATTTACCCTGTGTCTGGGACCTAATATTGTGCACTAGAGCTTCAAATTCTGCACAGCCAAATTGGAGCAGCATACAGCTGTGATTTACACCATGAAAAATTAGTAACTTTATATAAGTTAGGGAAAATACTTTTATCATATGATGTTCACTAAAGGAAGAGATTAGAATGATTTCACATTTTAAGGATGCTGCGCTTTCATCCTCCAATATCTCTGATAACTTGCCAAATTTATAATTTATTTACTTTAATGTGAGCTATGATGAAATATTTTACAATTTTTGTCAGGAAAAATTTAAAATAAATATTGTTATTTGGCTGTAAAATATACTTTACTCTTGCCATAATAAATGTACTGGGCTGATTCGAGCTTATATTTTTATTGTTAATTATGTTTTGTTATTAGGTTCAACTCTTAGCAACAGGTTTTACTACCACAGTAATTTTAAAATTGCTTTCTTCGTTAAAAGAAGTTCATTATTCTATTTTGTTTTCGTACCGCATGTTGCATAATTTGGAGTATTTGCATGTGCACATATCACCATTTTAAAATTTTATTTGCGTACTTTAAGTTTTTCATAAACATATTCATGTTCATTATCATTCCAAACTAATGTAAAAACTATAGGGTTTACACATTCATTCAACAACACTTCTAGAATAGAAAAACATATATGAATGGCGCTTCAAGCTATGGCTGTCTCGTATCATATTGTTCATGCAGAAAAACTTTGAAAAGTTAGAATTTTACTACGCGACGAGAAAAACACATGCCTCGTGCTAACGAATTTGTGTTTGAAAATGCCACAAGTAATGGTTACCACTTAAAAAACAGCCAAACGCTTACAAAGTTACTTTTCATTAGTGACAACCGACTGGCGCTGGGCTCAAAAGCAAATTGTCAGAACAAGACGTAATTCCATACATCAGAGAAAAGGCACCTACTTATTACTTATATTTAAATTGTTAAACACACAACACTTTTTAAACAAATTAGTTGAGCTGACTCAAAAAATTTATTTTCATACATTTCTTAGAATAAGATGTAAACACATGCAATAAATTTCTCAATTTGCTGCTAATTTAACTGGGAGTGAGGTGACAATGTTGAAATACATACAATAACTGGCAGTAATTATTTTTAAAAAGACTGGTGTCGAAACTGCTTACTTCACCTTTAAACACTGTATACAATATAGTCTATTCGTGATCTTTCACACTTAAATCATCCCATATATGACGTGTCTGGTTGTTTCCTAAATATGCTATGTATCGCAAGCGTTTTATACTTGTGTAAAATAAAAGTACCTTCTTTTTGGTTCAATTAAACTTTTATTTAAATTTTATATATAAACTATAATATTTAATTTATAATTAATAAGCATAAAGTGTGTGTTAAAGTAGGTGTGAGGTGTGTTAGTAATGCCTAGTAATAAATAGTTTTTTTCTGGCAAAATTTATATTTAACTGAGTGTGCACGAATGTGGCACATTGTCCCTTTGATGTAATTTTCTAGACTCAGTAAAGCTTTATTTGCATGAGGGATAGGAATAATATTGTGGAAGTAGCAACTTTAGCAGGGCTTCAGAAAAGTTGGAGTTAACAGTAAATGGACTACACCTAATAATTTGTGTCATTCATTGGTGTCCCTTTCACCAACTTTTTGGCCGATCAATGATTTTTTACAGTTTGTGTAAATGGGCATACACCATAAAGTGAGCAGTCTTAAAATCCACTTATGGAGGGGAAGGGGATCACTGCTCGTAACGGCATATATTTTAACGCAAGCAATGACTGCGATACTCACAGTTAAGCTGGCAGCGAACTATGAGAAGTAGTGCCAGGATTTAATGTCTTAGTCTTAAAGTTACAAATTGTTGTCACCTACAATTCAGTTTTTTTTTTTAAATGTATACAAATAATCATAAAATTTGGTGTGATTCTAACATTTATATTTCAAACTCTTTCCCATCACCTGGCTGACACAACATTCAAGTTAGCTGGTTCATTGTTTTGTTTTAGTTGTTTTTCCAGTTCATAATTGTGTGGCAACAAAACAGCACTTTACAACCAATGTGAAATAAAATGTTTGTTTGTATCTTCTGAAATAAAACATTCATTAACATAATAAATATAATATTTTTATACATGTTCTGAACAAAGTGGCATTGTTTGTTATTGATTCATGCTGTATTTCCACATAGTTGTCCCAGAAATTCTTAAAATTTCATATGCAGACCAGGATAAAGTGCTGGTTCATGCAATTTAAGTCAATATAAATTTTAAACATCAAATAAACTTGAAGAAACTTCAAATGAGTGTGTTTTGTTATATTTGCGACATGTTGCAATTATGAAAGGTTAAATAAATGTGTGTATGTTATTTCATATTTAGGAGATTACCAACTTACGATCGTAGAGTTAATACGTTGGCAGGAAGTCACTTGTTTGAAACAATAATGACATGAAATTGTTTTATACTGCATGTAAAACTCTCCTTGAGTGTTATGAATATGTTAAAAGTTTAATTTGCATGAGAAGATATTTCAAACAGTTAAGTACTAATTTCCGTGACTATCCTTAAGGTAAGTAATTTGGGGCAAAATTAGATTCTGTATGAAATGCACGGATGCAATTTCATGGAATGCATTGTCATTGGCTAGGTATTGCATTATTAATATTTTGGTGAAGTTACATTCATCAGTGTAAGAATTTAAATTTTATAAGAGGAAAATGATTTATTTCGTAAGCAAAGCTGTGGTAGGCCTTAGCAAACGTTAGTGTTATGTGCTTTAAAAAACTGCTTGGCTGGACAAATTTTCACGGAACTTGCATCGAGTGACAAATATTACTGTGGAAGAATGCTGAAAAATTTGTATCAATCCTGTTCAGCTATTGAGTTTCATGACAAATGTTTTAATTAAAATAATGAGTTGTGATGTATTTATGCAATATAATTCTACTCGCGAACATTGAACCTAATTCTAAAGGTCTGTCCACACCGGGTGAGAAGCATAGCAGAATGCTCGTGATCGTTTTGCGAATGCTCTAGAGCATTCTGCGAATGCTAGTGCACTTTTGTGTTCAGCAAATGCTTGTCAGTGTTCCAGCAGTGACGCCACATAACATATGCAGTGTGCCGCGATAAGGCTATCAGGGCTCGTGGCACTCCTGTCTTTGGAAGACTGGGGGGAGGATCGTACGGTCACCCCGGTGGGGGGAGCGTAGGTTGGTCACTTGAGGTGGCGTGGCAGTACTAGGCTATGGTAGCCGAGACGAACTTACTTACCGGTTTCCGGAAAGGATGGGTGATGCGTCTCTTATAGCCTCTCAACATCCATGGCAACCCAGGGCTTCTCGTGCCACCCCTGTTTAAACGAACTGGGCTCTGCCGCCCGTGCCCTATGGGAAACAGCTTTCTAGCGGCTGTTCAGAGGTATCTGCAGTGATGGCTTGGGCCGATAGATAGTACCAAGGCCCGACCACTTGGTGGGGTGTTGGACCTCTTGGCACTCAGGCCACTGGGGCCCAAAACAGGAATTTCCCTGTGAAGAAATTCTAGGATGGTAAAGGACGCGTGTCTGATGTTGCGAGTCGGCCTGGTGTGCGGCTTCGTGTGAGCTCGGCTCCTGGTGAAGACAGCAAAGGGAGTAAAACCGGACGGTCATGGCGGTACCCACCTGTTCTGAGGGACTCCGCACACTCCCGCATGGAGGTTAGGCGACGCAGTCGGACACAGGAAAACCCATACGTGCCATGGAAATTAAGAGGGAGCACGGGATGATCCGCTTGGCCCATCCAGGGGTACTCCCTGGAATTTGGATCAGACGAGGTTGGACTCGTGCTGGCAGTGGTTGACTCTGCATGCTGGAGAAGGCTCGGAGAGATTCCCCCTCTTGCTAAAAGAGCCGGACGTTGAACAGGATTGTCCCGGGGGCGTGCCCGAGATCACGTCAGGGGCGTGGGTAGTGCTCCGGCTATACCACACGCTTGGTAATCTGAGTGCTAGAATCTCAGGCCTTGTGGTAGGACATGCCTTGTGCGATCTGCAATATCAGATCGGGGCTCTGCCTGGTGCGGCCTGTGTACAGGTCGGGGCAAACAGGTTTGGTCAATTCAGAAAGCGCTGGTCATGTCTGCGATGAGAGGGCGTGATCCCTCTTCCCTGCCTACTGGGAGGCCGGGGTGCGGCATGGCCTCGTGGCTAAGAGCGCCCCGTTAACAAATAAGAGCATGACTTCGGTCGTGTCTAGCAGTAACCTGTCTTTGGAAGACTAAACGTCTTGGGAAAAGTCACTGTGCAAATTTTTTGGTCATCACCCCACCTCATCAGCACGACTCAAGGCATGGAGAACATTCTGGGCGAGGCTAAATGAGCTATATAAGCTGTGCCTTCCCTCAGTGTGTGGAATGTTTGTAGTCGTGGGCAACCATTAGTTTCAGGTGTGGTGTCACCAGAGCGACTAGCAGCAACTGTGACCAGCGAATATAGTCTGCGAGCATTGGGAGTTCTGTAACTCTATAGTTCCAGCTTATTACACACCATGTATTCAATAAGCATGCATCTTTCCACATGTTATAAGATCTGTAATAAAAAAGTCTTACTGTATGTGCAGGTGGCAATGAAGTTGTGGTCTTCGGGTAACACAACGTCAAATTCAGCGACCATTATGGGATTAATTTCTTCCTTTTTGGCAGGGCCGTGGTGGTGTAGTGGTCAGACTACTTGCCTCCCACCTAAACGCAAACAGGTTTGATTCCCGCCGGGGTAGCCCCCAGGATGTTTGTATGTAGGAATAGTGCCGGAAGATGCTGCTGGTCGGCAGGTTTTCTAGCGGAGCTTCCATTACCCTCACCCTTGCATTCCGGCACTGCTCCATACTCACCTCACTTTACCCTCATTGGCTCGCAAGACTCGATGTTAAGAGCCACCCAAATCTCCCCACTCCTTTATTGGCAGAGAAGCTATAAGGGTTACACTGACGTGCTAGGAGAGTGTCATAGTTACTAGGCGAGTGGCTCTAAACTGGCGTGCAGTGTTCTCATAGTGCTACATGTACCTATGGGACTTTCAGCGGTGATCCTATCATTTTATTGATGAAAAGTCTGTAGCAAAGTTCAATACAGGCTCCTATCGTAGCTTGTCTCATGTCCGGCTAGCAAGTTTTACGATATGGCAGTGTGAAAAAGCTGTTTTAACTAAATTGGAGTGTTCAAAAATAATATTTACAGCATGCGTGATAACTTTAAAGTACCATTCCTTCCTCGTCTGGGGTATGATTTCTTTTTGTAGGTAAACATACTGGGGGCACGTTTAATACTTTTGTCAAAAAACCAGGATTTCAAACACTCTGAAATGCAGTTCAAGCACCAGGCAGGTGGAACCCTACGTACATGCCTGATACAACAGTAGCTTCTTAAAACTCTGCTACTCTACACAGAAAAGCAGAATGCTCGTGAAAATGTCCACACCGAGATTGCCCGAGCACACAAATTCCTTTGCGAACGTTAGTAATGTTTTGATGTGCTTGGTTTACTGTCCACACCAAACGAGCAGTAATGTGACGAATCTCGACAATTGTTTGCTGAAAATCTCGCTCACCTAGTGTGGACGGACCTATAGGCCATTTTAACGATTGATTGAAGCACATCGTCTTCTGTAAGTAGGAGGAAATACACTGTATTATCAAAATGTGTGCCTTTTTAACAGGTGAACGTTTCATCTGAAACACTTTTTAAATGTGTAATTTGAAACATCTTGGCTTTGTTTTTATAACTGGAACAAGAATGCTTAACTCTTTTGCTATTTTGTTGATAACCTAAATCAGAAATATTTTCTTACGTCCTCGAAAATGTTGACTACAAATAAAGGCATTAATTTACGGCTAAACAGAAAAAAAAACAGCGAACATCAATTAACATTCACAAACCAATATTTTCTCAAATTAACGTGTACATGTTTATAGTGACAATGACAATATTTATTACTTTTTGTTGTTTATTTAATGAGTATCAAGTGGGCATATAAGCCAGTTGATGTAAACACCAGTTGAAAGTGTTTATTTTGATAAGTACTTATTTTGATCAGTACGTGGAAACATACGCAACCAATGGGCTGAAAGTATAAATTTAGCAGGGCTTTCAAAAGTGCTCACTTTAACGTGAACAGTCTTTTGATACATTTTGCTCTTAAATAACATTTGAACTGCAATAAAGAAAGAAGGTATTTTTGGCAAAGTTATTTTACGTACTATTCTAAATATGCTTGTCACTAAAATCTTACCTTCCAATTTTTGTTTTAATTTACATAAAATATACTTTATTCATATCTATTGTTAATTATTTTTCTTCTTAACTGTGTTATTCCTGGATGCCCTCAAGTTGATGAAGTGCATGCCTTAAAATTGGTTATATGAACCATCATTCAAAGAGTGGTTGAACCAATGAGTTCCCGAGAGGCACATTTCTTCATGCCACTTTAAGCAGGGAACACATTTGGCCAGTTGTGTTTACCCAAATTAAATTTTTTTTTGCATGCAACTTTAAATCCATCCTTACCTTGTTTTAAGCTGATATTCTTTAAGTATGCATCTTGGACCTCTTCAACATGTATAGGCCAACTAATTTTAAGTTTATGCATGTGTACTTAGAAAATTATGAATAAGTATGTACAGCAAAAATATTTAAAAAATTAATAAACTCTTGCATTTTTAAATTTAACCCTTTAAGTGTTTCAATGAACAAATATAACATTCATTCTGTAAATGGATACTCCCATCACTGTGACTCTGGATTTATTCTCAAATTACCCAGAACATGGAAGTTTTTACATGGGGAATGGGGTATTAAGGCAAACACTACTACACTACTAAAGACAATGTTTTCTAAACTTTTCATACAGTTTCCTTGTTAACCACATTCCACCACTTTTCTCCAGTCATATCGTAGTCTGTGGGGGTAGAATAGGCAGTGTCTGATCTGCTTTACCAAAATTGTAAGTTCTTTTCGTCTATGAACATAATAAAATTATTGATCACTTGTCTCCAGTTTTAAATAGCTTAATGCAGAAAACGGCAATATTAATATAGAAATGTTCAAATGAAAAAAATAATCTACGTGCAGCTTTGAAGGAGGGAACGTAGGGCAGGCAGTGTAGGGAAAGGCTCTCTCAAACGCTTGCCGCTGGAGGTAGGGAAACCAGGTGGCACCGCTGACACTATACATACCCAACTGATAACATCGCTGCACCACTCAGATTTTTCCGACAGGTAAAATGCATGCACGCACAGAGAATCTCTCGCCCAACCGCTCTGGGCCGCTGTCACTACTCAACAGAACCTCACCCCTTTGCGCAGCTGCAATGGACTCTCCTGACTCGCCCGATGCATATTACACTTCTGAACATTATTTTCTCTTTGGATTTTACAACATCTCCACATTAAAAATAAAGAAATTTTTATTTCTCAACATACTCAGGTTTTTAGTATAAACAATTCACGGTTACTCCCAACCTTTCTGAAGCCCTGAAATATTACTTTCCCTCGTGCAGACACAACTTAACTATGTCTAGAAAATTACACCAAAGGGGATAACATACCGCATTCGAAGGTACTCAGTACCATAAGAACTATTTCTTAGTAGGTACTACCAACTACCTATTTTCTCCCTGTTTGTATTCACATTAAATATAAAAAAAATATTATTTACATACAAAGTACATAAGTAAAGGTTCAATTTAACAAAAAATAAGGCACTTTTATGTTAACAGAAGTATTAAATGCTTGTGATATCTGCAGGTATTCATGAAATATTTAGAAAAGAACTAAACACGTCATATATGGTATGATTTTTCAAAGGTTTGTTTCAAAAAGTGTGAAGAAACCACAAATAGACTATAGACTTCTTTTCTTCAGTTTCCGACCCCAAGAAAAGTTATTGTCTCAAAATCAAGTTTGAGGTTCATCATCAGTAGGGATGATGCAGCAGCTCTTTTCAGTTTTCCAAGATAATCATCAGTAAATACTTCTTATCAAAGTATTAAAATTTTTTTGCTTTACAATTACTCTGAAAATACTGCCCGTATACAAAATTTTTCATTGTTCCTAGTTATTTCCCCAAATTTTCCTGAATCCAAGAAACCATATACCTAACTATAAAGCAACTATAATCCTTATGTGTTGAACATTTTTAAAAGTAAATGGCATCAAGGTTAGGAAGAAATAACCCACATTTTAGAAATGACCTTATGGTTTTGGGCTTCATGACCTCAGAAACTTGTTTAAGCAAAGATACCAAATTTCTGGGTTTCCCCCTAGGCGAATACTATTAATTTGCAGTTCCTTCCCCAAACATTTCTCCAATGCACCAAATTATGTCTCTATATGCTCACTTAACCTAACCCCATGATGAGCGAATCACTATTTTACATTTACAAACTAACCTAGGATTGTAGGGTTTAATCTAGGATTTTAGGGTTCTGTAATTATCCAGAGTAGCTGCTTTTCTGTAAAAGAAAAAAACTTGAAAAGTGGTATATTTTCACTCTACTAATTACGCAGAACACAAATATACTAGGGGCATTAAGGTATGACTAATTATGTAATGCATGTCCACCTAACCTAACAGAACCTGTCCCTAAGATGAGTGAATCACTATTTTACATTTTTAAACTAACCTAGTATTTTAGGGTTTTAAAGTAACAGTAAAACACACTGGAAGTACATGAATCAACTCACCTAGGTAGGCGGCGGGTACAATTCCACTGTTGTGCACCTTACCTCACTCGGGAAAAAAAACCCACGATCTACTTAAACATTCAAGTAACATCCGCCACATAGGCAAATATTACGCACAGAAGCACTAGTTCTTGCACCCTCCATTCTTAAATCACAAACCTTCACACAGTCGGATTCGGACGTCACAAACCACCTGCGCATCAACATTCCACTCACCGCAAACTGCACTGTATGCCATACACTGGTGAAATGAAGTATCGTACGTCTTGATATCCACCGCCAGTAGGTGGCATGAGAACAACATTGCATGGCTATTCAACATGGCGTCCGACACAAACAAAGCGGCCGAACTGCTCGTACTTGAGAATCTATTTTATTTAGTACGTTCTACTTATTTTACCTATATGCCCTCCTCAATATTAAAAAGGTAAGCTGGGCAGAACCCATATGTTACTTTTGTGGGTCTATGACAGGCGTACTCAAACTGTGGCCCATGGGCCCATTCTTTGTGGCCCGCGCTCGCTGGCTTCAAGTTACCAAATTCTTATTTTTAGGGTGTCTGTTACAAAAATAAAAAAGCAATACATAATACAACTTTATTAAAAGTTAAAGTCACTGATGAATCCAGATGATATTTTTCATTATTTTATCAGTCAGGTGACTTCTGTACATATTTTTGATGTGCTACCTCCGCCCGCCATCATCGTATCGAACAAATAACGACTTGCAAGACGATACAAGACACTCTGAATTTTAAATGTCCCATGAATTACCTACCTACTTTTAGATCACAAATATTATTATGTCAAGTGTCGTAAGTGTGGCCCGCGGCGGTCTTAGTTTTTCTTAATATGGCCCCCTAAAAAAAAGTCAAAGTACCATTGGTTTATGACGTGTCCTTCAGAAAAGCCCCTATTCTGATTAATAATCTGTTAATGCCCCTAGTAAATTTGTGTTCTGTGTAATTAGTAGAGTGGAAATATACCACTTTCCAGGATTTTTTCGTTTATTTTCAGAAAAGTTCCTATTCTAATAATTACCATTAAAATAATTTATGTTTATCTTGTGGAATGAACAGTGTTTATGATTGTTATATGGGAATTTCATATTTGCAAGTGTGTGTTTAATGTGGAACAATTTAATTTTCAAAAACTTTCACAATATTAAAACTGATGAATGAGATATTTTTTAGTGTTTTCCTTGCAAATGGTAGACATAGTACACTACTACACCCTAGAACCTTCTTAGACAATTTTACTTCTTATTTAACCACATATGTTCTCTGCAAGAACCAGTGAATTATTTTGTTTGTGGAGGTCGACTGAAGAGAGGAGGAATTTTTATTGATTTGTAAGAGGGAACCTTGTGTCACTCCACACTTTGTACCCTACAGCTTATTTCGTGATTTTTCATAATTACCAATAATTTTTATTTTTAAACAATTTTACTCGTATTTCCTTTTCCTGTGCGTTTTTTTTTTGGATAAAGAAAAAAACACGAAACTCTCCTTCCTGTACATCCTATCAATACACAATAGTGAAAAATTATCATTTATTTGTGTAAACCTATACTGTTTGCTGAAGATTTTAAACCCCACAATATACTGCGCCAGTATTATTACCAAATTATTAGATTTAACCTTTAATACTACTTCATGTGAAAACTCCTACGCTACTTACATTTCTCAAAGATGGTGAACTGGTAGCTCTAACATGTTCGTTAACTAATACTCTCTTCAGTAAAGATTGTGAAGACGGCATGCTTACTCTTCTTTTTGTTAATTTTATACAATTCAACTTGGACCCTTTCTCCATACCAAAACCTGCTAACGGTTTACGTCAACACCAATGCCCACCAGCTCGTGTCATAGCACCCAATCCAGCCGCTAAGAAGCACTAAGGTATATCGTATTTTCATTTACTATAATAAGAAAAACAGTCTAACCAAGAATGCACCTATTTTTCATAATATCATTACTTTAATGCAAAAATTGTGTTAAATGTAACAAAATAAATTAAATATTATGTTGGTACCATATATTGTTATTAATTATCATGGTTTCAAATATCTCCGTTTCTTTCTACAATAAAAGGTGTAGCCGGTGTAGTGTCGTGCAGCTACACGAAATTTCTATTTAAGTGTAAGTACTCCAGCTAAGTTGAAAAAAAAAAAAAAAAAAAAAAAANAAGGATTTAGACCCGTGTTTGAAAATTAGTACTTATGTTATTATGAGTTTTGGTAATGAAACATTTCCAGGTGAGGTTGAATGTTTACTAAATTTTTTATCAAACGCATGTTATATTTGCGTCATAGCTTTTCGTTCTAATTTCGAATTGGACGTTAAGCGAAATATATCTGTTCCTTGCTATTTCGGACATACACATGAACCTAAATAAATACCTGGAATGGTTGAAGTTCGTTATTCAATTCGAGAGTTATGTTTCTCAGCAAACAAGCCAGCCAATTAACTTAAAAGTATTTCAATTTGTTAACAATTCACTGCAAATATCTTACGTGAACGTGCAGCAACTGTGTAGTGTTGAGGTTATATATCGTACTACGAGGTGAAAATAACGCAATGTCCATTTTTGACACCTACAGTTAATTGAAATGAACGTATATTCGTTAATACCGTTTACCAGTGTTCTTCCACGATTATCATGAAGAATTAAAACAACCTTCATCTTATACTGCACAAACTAATAAGAAGAAACATACAAATTTCAAGCGCATTTTATAACACTAAACCAGCTACACCTCTATCAGGGCAGGTGTAAATTTTGCTGCACCAAATTACACGAGTGTAGCTATACTGTTTGAATAAATTAACGCCAACCGTGACTTTCCCCACAACCCTCGTCGACCAGCGCACACCACCTAGTAGAGCAGGTATGAACTTTCCACACAAGGTACCGGCCGCATACCGGACGTCCAGAGGCCATGCGCCCAACTTGTGCTATACGAGTCTAACGTTACCTGAGCGGTCGGGGATAGTAATGTGGACGTCGTCCGGTGACTATGTTAAGAAAAAAACAGATTATTACACAATATTCCTATTTAGAATAGAATGGGCGCCACCTCACTGGGTGAGCACGAAGTCACAGTTCTCAGGATCGTGGGCTGAACAACCACGGGGCTATATCCTATGACACATACTGTACAAATTTACAGGAAAACAAAATATATAGCCAGGGTATTCAGGCTCCCCAGCATGCCTCAATATTACCTTTTACTTTATAAATAAAGGATGCATCCTTGAGGTGCCGATGACTTCCTGGATAGGGCCAGGGCCCAAAATACCACACTAAATGAAAACTCACAAGTTTCGGTTAATTCAAGTAAATTGTATTGGCGAATAGTGTGCACAGTTACATGTATACAATGCCAATTAAAGCGGACCTGACTCGCAAAGCCGGCCAGCAGCTGTTTCTGTACAAAAAGGCCAAGAATGGCTTGAAAACTTAAAATAGTAATTTAACTACCTGGGTCTATAAATTAAGCTGACAAAGGGATGTTGCCAATGTGGCGAAGACTGTTGGTAAATTAAATAAAAGTTCAAGTAAATTAAATTAATCTATTCCAGTTAAGTGTTCCGAACAAAGTATGAAAGTCCCCCGCGATGCGACGCACATGCAGCACCCAAGACCGGTAGGATCAGACTAACGGGGGTAGCATTACCATACCACATCGTAGCTGAGAGCTGGTGCCATCTCGCGAGGTATCTTAGTTTAATGACATAAACACGTAAAACATGCAGACAATAGGGCCCTTCAACATCCGGGATGGACATCCCTTAGCTTGGGGAGTGTTCAGAGTTCTTTCTTAAGCATTAATTTAAAAACATAACATGATTATGTGGTGCCTTGCATAGCACATGGAAATTTAGATCTGTTAAGTTCTGGGGCACTCTATAACTTAAATGGTTAGGTTGAAGGAAAAACTAATTACTTCCCACTTCACTAATTGGCTTGATTTACACTCGGATAATTTTTCAGAACACTTCAAATACCCTAGTCTTGCTACTCCACACCTCATTAAATATGCACATGGCGTGCAATTATTTTGCTATTACTTAGCAATCCTCTAAGGGCGAATTTCAGGAACATTTGCCTGTGGGCGATAAATTATAATGCTATTTACTACACATTCTAACACTTGATTCCTATCCTAATTATACAGATCTCTCTAGGGACACCACAGGAACTCGATTGGATCACTCGATATCGGGCCATGACCTGTTCCCAAGGGAACGATTCGGACATCCATCGGGACGTATGAAATGCGTGATCCTCGGGCATTAATGGTGCAGTGACTGTGGGACGATGACGCGATGGCAGTGGCCGTGCCAGACCATGCAGGAGTGGTCCACGTAACGTCAGTGCAAAAATTTTCATTTTGTAAACAGCCTTAACAAAGCAAATCACTCATTCATAATATATATATCGTAATTAATAATCAGTCAGGAAATGAATATAGCAAAATCCCTGCATTTTTAACAAAATCCCAGGGGTGCAAAGTGCAGACCACGTGGTCACAAAGACCTAAGAATTCCAATAATTTTTTGGAAAACCAACTAGTGCTTCAGGCATTGCATAATAAAGAAACACAGCAGTAATTAATTGGCGTGAACCTCACGCCCACATGTGCTCGCGTGACTGCTTGCACCTGCACAGTCACTTACGCCACCTAGTAGACTCCAGGTCGAAGTGAACACTCGTCCACGAGTATGTCAGTATGGGTATGATGATAGGAAAACTCGACGAGTATATAGGTAACTGCCTTCACGTACCTGGATGACATAGTGGTATGGTGAGAGACATGGGAGGACCATGCCAAGCAACATGAACTAGTTTTAGAACGACAAACTATAAACCAACTGACCTGCACCGATCGAAAGTGCCCCACAGGAAAACCGTGCATACACTTTCTCGGCCATCTGGCGGACGAAAATGGCAGCCGTCCAACTCTCGAATAGCTGTCACTCAACAATGACTATGCAGTGCCACACACACACACGCGCACACACACACACACAAATAATTATGCAAATTCTTTGGATTGGTAAACACAGATGAGCTCCCCACCCAGCTAGGCCATGATGCCTTTGAGGCTACACTGAGCAGCTGACACCGCATTGTGGGACGACCAGCACATCACTAGGGGGAGTGTATCACGCCTAGACAGCTTGACTGCAGGGCACCCACCACCCGCCTCACCATCACTGCAGACATGCTGCCATCCACACGCCAGCAGCAGCAGTGGTGATGAGACTGCAGAGTAGGGAAACTCAACTACTCCCCATCGTCCCAAGCGGCCATGCTGCTAGCACCATCCAGCTTGCACGACATGCGGAAGGGGCACCTCCTTCATTACACGCATGTCACGGCCCATCAACAAAACCGGTGTCACGACTCTGAGCCTCCAGCAGACAGCACCACGTCGCACTCGTGCGAGCCTTACCAGCTGAGGCCGCGTTATCAGATCCAGCCACCGACTACCTGTTGCGCCTTATGGAGTGATGGGTCACCTGGGGGGCTTTGGGGTCAAGCGGTCACTGAAGGGGGAGATGTTTGACGTTAACCACTCATCCACATGTGCTCTTGTGACCACTTGTACCTCCGCAGTCACTTACACCACCAAGTCGACACCGGGCCGAAGTGAACACTCGGCCGCATCTACGTCAGTATGGGTAGGCAAGAACAGAACACACCCGCCTCATCGTCATGATCTACATGACTTAAGTGACTGTCTTGGTTTATTTACCTCAAGAGGTTACTCTTGGGAGAAAATATCAAGCAGTCCAACACGGTGTCACCCGAATGCCTTAGCCGCCAGGCACTCTGGAAATTGGAGGACCTGCTGGCTGGGATAACAGTGCTACATGACCCCAACTGCATGTAAAAAGTGGGGAATTAAATCCCGAAGCAATACCAAGTGTTAAAACATCGTAGACAAATAACTTGAAATAATTTAATTATTAAAACCTCATACGAGCAGGGCGATCCACACATCTTTCAGGGATGGACTCGTGAAGTCTACCTAAACTGGAGCACTTGGACTCGCCCATTGGCGAAATAAACCAGAAACTGAAATATAATTGAGGAATTTACCGGAAACGAAAATATATTATCAGTTACCATTATTCCAGTATTTTGATTAATTATAATAATGTTCAATGTTTAAAAGGCCACTATGTTTTCTCTTCACGGCAGACAGCCTATCAAGGCCTGACAGTATTTAATCTATGTTTCTAGTGCGGTGTCATCTCCCATGAAGTCACAGTTACAAACATAATTAAACCTTAATTAATCACGAGGTTGTCACTCACATGTTATTAACAATGAAGTGGTATTTTGCAGCATATTAATTAGCATTAAGAGGGGCCATGTTATTTTTCATGTAATTTTTGGCGCCGGCCCCAGCAACCATCAGCGGAAGCCGACATCATGATTTTGTCTGTCTTCTGCACTCGGGCAGACCGGCAGCACGAGAGTTTCGCACTGCGCAGACTCCCCCAGCACCTTCAACTTTTGCTGCAATCACCTTCATCATCAATAGTATTATAATAAACTGGAACATTTGAATATTTAGTGCCGAGGGGAAGACAGCATTCAGCCCCCCCACCCCCACCTCGGTTTTAACCAGGGTTTAACGCTCTATGCGCTTTTCAACAATTTTCAAGGTTTAGGCCGATTTCACAGTATTGGTCAACGGCAGACGAGACTGCCGGGTCCGCATCAGTTGACATAGCAGTATAACTCTATATGTAATAAAAGAAGTAAGTAAACATCTTGACTCACCACCAGAGATTTATTTACTTTACCTCTTGGGGTACTTCAGGCACTGCACCCTATTGCATATTTAATTAAATGTAAGTAAGGTATGCGAAGTGGCATATGACCACACCAGTGTAACAAGTATATCAGTAAATTTAGCATCTACAAGCACTTCAAATCGATAGAGGACTACAGGGCCCAATTGGCCATCGATCACACGACCCTCACTAATTCATACTCTATGAGTTTATGGTGCGGGGAAATTTCACCAGTTTTCGCCTTAACCTGGTAAGACAGGTAAGGTGGGGAACCACAACAGCACCCCTGGAACATCTCACACACCTTAAGGATACTTTTTATCAGTGCTGTGCATAATAAATTAGAGACACGTGTATTGACTCCAGCAGTGGAACACTTGAACTCATCCTGCACCATGCTAGAATTCTCATTGAAAATTAGCGTAAATTTAAATAATAAATTTAAGAATTTTTAATGATTACAAAATCATTCTCTGTGTGTCTCATTTATGTACTATCTCTTTCAGGAGCAGCAAAGACTCTTTTCAAAAACTTTAAGGCTATAAATATTATTGCCACATAATTTTTATTATATAATTTTCAAGTCGTATGCAAATAACAAATGTATGGAACCTATCAGAGTAACATGATGCGGTCGGCAGCACCTATATAAGACAAGCATCTGGCAAAGTTGCTAGATCGGTTACTGCTGCTACAATGGCAGGTTATCAAGATTTAAGTGAGTTTGAACGTGGAGTTATAGTCGGCGCACGAGAGATGGGACATAGCATCTTTGAGGTAGCGATAAAATTTCGATTTTCGCGTACGACCGTTTCACAAGTGTACCGTGAATATCGGGAATCCGGTAAAACCTCAAATCTTCGACATCGTTGCGGCCTTAAACAGATCGTGAACGAAAGGGACAAACGACGACTGACGAGAATCATTAAACGTGACATACGTGCAACCCTTTCTTAAATTGGCACAGATTTCAATGCTGGGGAATCAACAAGTTCTAGCGTGTGAACTATTCAACGGACCATCATTGATATGGGCTTTCNGCAGATTTCAATGCTGGGGAATCAACAAGTTCTAGCGTGTGAACTATTCAACGGACCATCATTGATATGGGCTTTCGGAGCTGAAGGCCCACTCGTGTACCACTGTTGACTGCATGGCACAAAGCTTTACGCCTCGTCTGGGCCCACCAACACTGCCATTGGACTGTTGATGACTGGAAACACATTGCCTGGTCTGACGAGTCTCGTTTCCGATTGTATTGGGCGGATGAATGTGTACGGGTATGGAGACATCCTCATGAATCCATTGACCCTAAATGTCAACAGGGGACTGTTCAAGCTGGTGGAGGCTCTGTCATGGTATGGGGCGTGTGCATTTGGCTTAAAATGGGACCCCTGATATGTCTAAATACGTCTCTGACATGTGACAGATACGTGAGCAACTTGTCCAATCACCTGCACCCATTCATGTCCATTGTGCATTCCGACTGACGTTGACAATTCCAGCAGTACAATGCGACACCCCACACGTCGAGAGTTGCTACCGAGTGGCTCCAGGAACACTGTTCTGTCTTTAGACACTTTCATTGCACCTAAATCACCAGACATGATCATTATTGAGCATATCTGGGATGCCTTGCAACATGCTGTTCAGAAGAGATCTCTATCGCCTCGCATTCCTTTGGATGTATGGACTGCCCTGCAGGATTCATGGTGAGAAATACCTCGTGTGCATACCTTCAGACATTAGTCGAGTCCATGCCACATCGTCTTACGGCACTTCTACGAGCTCGCGGGGGCCCTACACGATATTAGGCGGGTGAACCAGTTTTTTTTTTTGGCTCTTCAGTGAAATTTACAGTGCACATAGTGCAAATCACAATGTATTATCTAAGGGTTATATGTTCCATCTCATCCATTTCATGTTTCTCAAGGGATATTCTGTTGTAGCAGGCGGTGGTAAACTCCCTTTATCTACGTCATGCTAACCCCTCTTCAGTCTGAGAGTAGCAGGCATCAGGGCAGGCCACGTCACACAGCTCGGGTGTGAAGCAACATTCTATCTCCAACCACAAAGCTGCAATGGACTTATAAGTATTCTGTAACATTTTTATTTTGCTTCATAGTGCACGCCCGTGTATGCCACCTTCCGGCATAATTCACCACGTAATTCTTTTGTCGCGTCTGTCAATGCCTTTTTGTTTGGTTGGCATGGGTTATGCCCGTGCTCCAAGTAGGAAGACGTTGACAATTCCCTTTAAAGTAATTTGTAATTACGTTTCGTAGCACAGTTTACTTGTGGTTTGCACTTTGTGTAAACCCGGAGGATTTTGCTCTGCTTTCGAGGACCACTAACACGCGCGAACTCTTAGTGTTGCACAATGGCGTCGGTTATTTGTATTTGTCCCGATCAGGTGTGCTAAGAAGTCTGGTGTCGCCTTCACGCTTGCTACATCCTAACAGTGCAGCGCTGACTGTTAGGGCATGTGACGGTTTTTTGGGATCTGAACCACGAGAATGTCCTGCTGTCGCCTGCATGGCCGGTTCAAAGTTGGACTATCAGCTGACTCGTACGGAATTGGGTGAAGTGGGTAAGTTCCCAAACCCTATCGAAATACTGTAGCTAATGGTCACACCAGATGTTTTTGTCGGCACAGTGCTCGGACGTTATTGTATTGTGGTGCAGCGATTGGTGGCAGAGACCAGTTTGGGCTCTCGTCATATTTTCATCAGAATTAATATCAAAATATAAACAGAGATTTTATTTTAATAAATTCTAGTAAAACCCATATTTGGTCAATTATTAAGTTTAGGGGTTTTGTCTGTAAAAATAAAAATAATTCACGGAAGATGGTGTAATTCCACTCTACTAATAATGCAGAACACGAATATACTAGGGGCATTAACGTCCGACTAATTTCATAATATTTGCTCACCTAACCCCAGGATAGGTGAATCACTATTTTACATTTTTAAACTTAAGGTAGTAGGGATTTACAGTAACCTAGGATGTTTGGGTTTCACACTTAACTACGAATGTAAGATTGTAGGGATTTAAAGGTTCTGTAAAACACACCAAAATAATTTAAATTGACTCACCTAGGCAGGGGGTTGGTATAATTCCTCTGACGTTAATAAATGTAAACAAACATATTTAGCAAGTTTTTAAAATATGTTTTTCTTATTTTAACATTACGCCCTCTTGAATATGAACAAGGTAAGCTGTGCAGAACCCATTAATGCAACTTTTGTTNATTTTAACATTACGCCCTCTTGAATATGAACAAGGTAAGCTGTGCAGAACCCATTAATGCAACTTTTGTTGGTCTCCGACGTTTAGTTCAGAATCGTAAACAAACTGGCTATATTTGACGTGACCAAGCTTGGCTACGGCGAAAAAGCCAACTTGATCTGCGGTGTTCCCAGAGTTGTTAAGTAAAACGGCGCCACAGCTCTGCGGTGAGCTGATGAGATAGGGTCGTTCGTCGACGGCCTAGGGGCTCTGGTGAACACTCCGTCAGACGCACTATGCCGAGGTTGTCGGCCACCTCGCACGCCGTACTTGATTATCAATAAAGAAACAGTGATGCTGGTTGTGAAGGTATTTATTACCCTGTTATGTACACTCAACTACACAGAAGGCACGTGGCCTGAATGGCCCGGAACTACAAGCGACCACGTGGTCTTATAACCTGAGTCTCGAGATGCACTTTTGATTTCCAATAAATAATCACGTCGCTCTCCCCCCGACACTATGCAAGTTAAATAATAAAATATATGATGATAATGATTTATGATGTTGTGGATGCGACTGGTTACTATTCTACAGATGATGTCCTTGCTAGTGCTTCTGCGGCGTGGGAGAGCTTAACGTCTGTGCTCGTCCAAGTCCTGGCGATTACTGCCGGAAATGTGCGTCGGCTTCCGCCGCCTAGACGCCGCCGACGCCATGCGGTGGTACAGTGAAACATAATATACACTAAAAGATGATTATGGGATGAAAAATGATATGAACTAAATTAACACAACAAAACATAATTACAATTACACAAATTCATAATAAAAATGATAATACTTATTCTAAATGTTTTCATTGCACCAGCCATACCATTGCCAAATGTAGAATGTCACATGTCTCTGGCTGTGGCTGGGCAAATTGTCTCCTGATGACAAAACAAATTATAAATGAATTACACACTGACATTATTTACAAATACACTGACGAAATAAACTGAATAAACTAATGCACTCGTGCCCACAAGCCTGTCGGTGTGGTGCGTCTGGTGTGGGCATACTGCGGCAGTCAGTGGGCAAAAGGACTCGTGAACGTGCGGTTCATGTCAACTACCTCATTTCGCAATTTTTTTTAATATGTTGTACTTATTTTAATTTTAAAGCTATGCTCCTACTATATTCGTGTTCTATGTGATTGGTAAAGTAGAAATATATCACAATTTTGAACTTTTTTTTGTGTTTTTCAGAAAAGCCCTTGAACTTAATAATCACCCCATATTTTCTTAGATTCTGTTGTTGTTAGTGCATCCTATTGTCTGCATTTTAATTTATGAAGTGTTACTGTTTTGTCTAACACCTGTTGGCTTGGTGGTGTTGGGTGAAATCGAATTTTGAGGGGCGGTACAAAAATTGGTAGGTGTGTTTCATTATGGGGTTACCCGACTAGGCGCCAGACAACATTGGCAGGCGGTGTCGATGTTTGCTTATGATAGGGATGATCTCAGGGTATGGCAGGCTGTTTGCCCGGACATATACAGTCTCTCTGTGAATTTTTGGATGAGCCCCTCAGGCCAGGTACTTACTTCTGATGTGTTGTGGGCCTGTTCAGGTAGACCCTCACCCGGTTAACTGTAAAAGCACCACAAGTTGAGCATACTGATTAAGGTGACTTACGTAGGAATAGGTGAAAATGGGTTGTAGGGGACCTGATCCCCGAAATGCCAGACAGCAGTGCTTGAAATAAAAGACACGTCTGAAAACTTGCATGTCATAATCCTTACACAAACACTTTACACCTCTCTAGGTGATAACTTATGCAGGTTCTGGCCTGCGGCTGCCAGATAGGGTAAACTGCAAACATACATAGATGTGCATAAAAATGAATTAAATTGCATGTTAAGCTTCCCTGGGTGATGCTAATCCTGGGGAAGAAGAGGTGGCATCTCCGGGTGCAGAAAGAATATGTTCCTGTAAGCTACACCAAACTATTGAAGTTAAGTGATGGGGTGCGAAAACATGAAGGCACCCGGAGCACTATGTGATGCATGCTGACCCCTTGAGACACTCGATGGCGACTGAATCTGGCGAGCTCGCGAGGTGCGAACTATTGTGGCACGTGGCTCGCCCTGCACTACTTCCTGTTTGTTGGAACTCACAGCAATAAAATAACATATACCCTTGCATGAAAAATGAACAAAACTTATACACAATATTCCCTTGCACATAAACAATTACAATTTTTAGTGTGGTTGGCATGAAATACGTGTGAAACAGCTCTGGTGAAAAATATGTGTATTTGGAAATAATAAAAATTAAACACTGAAGTGCTTGTAGTGGCGATTTTGAACATTGACAAGTTTGGTGTTTTTCTCATATTTAGAATATTTGCTTAGTCCCTCACAACGCATCCTTGTTCGCTTAAGGGGGTGTGGGGTGGTATGTTGGGCTGCACTTGGCACACACTATGCACTGGTACCGGTTGATGCAGTGGACATGCGGCAGGGCAAACGGTCTGAGGCATAACGCCGTACTGCGTCGGTCTGAGGCATAACGCCGTACTGCGTCAGGTCTATGTTTTTATCACTGTCTCACACACACCAAGTGGAGGCCCTGGCACAAAACGCAGTTGTTGTTTGGAGGTTGGTAATTGTAGCAGTTGAACAGGGCGATACATATAAGATGACACAAATGATGGGCAAAATAAATTATTCTCGAAATCAATATTTATTCGAATAGTCTCATCTAAAATCAAATCAATCATTCGGATTCCATTCGGTATTCTTATCCGTTTGAGTCTTAATCGAAAGGAATGAATGTTAATACTGCCACAAATTAACAGTTCGAAAGTACTTATTTGAATAGAGTTAATTAATGGCCAATTTGGCTGAAGTTAGGACACTTGTGTTCATAAGAAGTTAATATTTATGTGTATTTGAAAAAAGGAACATTTTAAGTTCTAGATCATTTTTTGTCCTAATGTGTATTCCGGAGCTGTTATAAACCTTTGAAACTAATACAGAAGGGTTTTTGCGTTGTTTTATTTCTATTCACCATATGTTCTCATTTCAAAAATAAATAAATTTTCTCAAATATTTTGATGAGTTAAAAGCTCTTTGCAATTCACGAAAAGTTACAAAACTGAAAACTTTTGCTAAAATTTATTTTCCGAAACTGAATTATTGCAGTAGCTGCTGTTCAATTCCCTGATATTCACGTAGTGGAGATATGTATGAACATTCCCATAATCGAAACGAATTAACATTGCATGAGTGAAGTGAATCATTCTCATTTAACAAAGCTAATGTTGAGTGGAATTTTGCTTCCCTTAAGTACAATATTAGACATAAAATGTTTTAAAAAAAAAAATACAAAGAGACAATTTTAAATATTTGTACAAAAATGGCAAAAAGTTGAACATCAATTCCTTATGACCTTAAAGTATTACGTAAATATTTTAGTGCTCCTAGTGCCATCTGTTGTAGAGAAGGAAAACTTCAAACCAAATGATTAATTCGAATACCACAGACAAAAAACAAAAATTTGATTATACTGCAACAATAGAATATTCAAATTGTTTTCATTTGATTTTGTCCATCACTGCGCCGCCCGCACAATAGGCGGTTGGTGTATTAGCGAGTATGATTATATTTAACTTTTACCACCAATCGACTAATCAAAGCGCGTTCTGTAGTTTTTGAAAGTGTGACAGTGTAAAGTATTTAAAATGGTATGATAAAACATACTGTGCAATCATTCTTGTGTGCTCTAAATGAAATATAGCGGTAAACAAACAATATGATTTTTTCCACATTCCTCTTTGCAAACTAAGCAAACAGTCTTTTAATGCCCGGTAGCATGGCCATTATGTTTAATTCATTTTTGCACGCATTGTCTCTTATTAGCAATTATTTTCCTTGTACATTCAGAGGCAATCTTATTCCATTATTCTTTGAACCTTTTCTCCAATTCTTTTGTGGACCTAATTGTAGTAGTCCTCAGTCTTCTTTTGAGTTTATGCCACATATTTTCTATAGGTTTCAGGTTGAATGATTGGCAAGGTGTGTTAATAACTTTGGGATAGTTATACAAATGCCAGCTCTTGACAATGTACTTCTTGTGTTTTGGGCCGTTATCTTGGTTGAACTTAAACGTGTTCGTAATGCTCATTTTTTCAGCACTCTTGTGTAGGTTTGCTTTCAGAATGTTGAGATAGTCTTCCTTTTTCATTGTTCCATCATCACGTACTGCCTCTCCAAATACCTACTGAAGATATACAGCCCTAGATCATAATACTTCCTCCACCATGTTTCACAGTAGGTTGTACGGTCTCACAAGTTTTAACTCCTCATTTAGCTTGTGCCATACCGTTAACCTGCCATCAGAACCATAAACATATATTTTTGTCTAATCAGCAAAAATTACATCATTCCACCAGCTTTCATCGTTGTCAGTGTGGTCTTTTTCTTCTCTTCACCTCATTAATAAAAGGCTTCTTTCGAGGTACGCTGCCATTATATCCTGCTCTTCTAATAACTTGTATGGGTTGGATGTTCTTTCCACATTCATTGAAGACCTCCGTGGTAGGTTTGCAAGCACCAATTTTTATATACTAGACATTCTTCTTTCTCGCTTATTTTCTTTGGCTGTCCTTTTTGAGGTATCAAAAATATTCTCTCTTCCTTTTAAAACCTTATGTTCTCTCCTACAGTGGACCTCAGCAGATTCAAGTGCTCCGCAATTTCTCGTTGAGATTTCTTATTTGCATGAAGAAAAATTACCAGCTGCCCCTGTTAAAACGTATTCTTGCCCCTACGTCCCATGTGCCCGACTGATGCAGCCAACAGAGGTACCCAATACAACCTCTCAGTGCAGAGAGCGTGCAGGGAATGGCACGAGGTACGAACACAATGTGCATTATGCCTTTGCCACGCGTCCACCACAACTGGCAGAATATTAAAGTGGCGTCTTATGCAGCACGCGTGTACAAAATAATGTGTTTTGTTAACTTGCACTGCTCATTTCATTTATTGACTACTGCTGCATTTAATTTAAAGCACACAAGAAAGATTGTGCAATATGTTTTAGGTTTATCTTAATTTCTAATTAATTTTTGCATCATCGATGAACAGAGATCGGGCCATAAGCCACGTGCAGGCTGCCCTGGATGACATAGAGCCCTGGCTGGTGAAATGGCGCATCAAAGCTAATGCAGCAAAGACGGAAGCCATTGAATTCAGCACCCAACAAAACTACAGTTCTGTGGCCGGGAAATCCAATACAGCAACAAGGTCAAGTACCTGGGTGTAGTCATCGTTAGGAAGCTGATCTGGAGGCATCACATTCATACTCAACTCGCCAAAGCAAACTCCCGGCTAAGGCAGCTTTTCTACTCGTTAATCGTCACAGTTCACTCTGCACACAAAACGGTTTAATCATTTATTATACACTCATTCGTTCCATCCTCACCTATGCCGCACCAGTCTGGGGTCCAGAAACTACAGCGCTTCCAGAACAGAGTCCTTCGCATGATAACAGATGCACCCAGGTACACACGAAATGACCAGCTCCACAACGAGCTGACAGTGGAGAAAATGCAAGAACACGTGCACTAGCTGGCCACAGAGCTGTATAATAAAATCCTGACGGTAGAAAACCCCCTGGTTCGTGAGCTGGCAAACTACGGCGAAAGGCTGGCGTGGAGGCGGAAACGACCCAAAGCCCTCATCCTCCCTCCAACAACCTGACAAGTCATGGATATAGCTTAAACTACTGCTAATTTTTAAATAGTTGGGACGGAGCCAAAGATGGCCGTAAGTATGTATACTATTGTTTAATTATTATATTATTTTGATTTATTATATTATTTTGATTTTATTATATTATGTTATTTCAATTTAACTAAATTCTGAACCATAAAATAATTTAATGACTTAATGTGTGTATATGTGCACATGTGTGTGTGAATGAATATGTGAAAAAAAAGAAGTGTGAATGTGTATAGGTACATACACAACAAATGATGATAATTTCTTGAAAGACACATCCCAGCCAAGTTTCTGCAGGCTCTGTGTCTGCTATATACTGCCATGAGACTACTGAACGCTGACATCATGACATCATTTCACAACATAACCGGTTTAACACATATTAAGATTACATTCCACAACGCCAGAGATCCATCCACATCCTAGAGAGACCCGGAGAAATGCAAACTAGGAGCATCTCGCTTCTTGCCGAGATTTAGCTGCAGTTATAGGCCACTGGCGCGAGGTAAAAGCTCCGCAAGCCTTCATAAAGGACTGCTGGCGTGGGTCACCCCCGTAAGTCTGATGAATTCCCCCNCCCCCCTCAAGAGCCTAATGGGCAAAGCCTTACCCAGGTTCTCTACAGGCAATCCAACTGCCTGTAAAAGTGGGGGAAACCTGCGGCAGAGCGTGACATAGGAGCGGGAATGCGAATGCTGCATTCTCCTGACTGGAAATTAAAAACCTGGCCGCTCACGATGCTAGAAATGCCGTCTGGGGGGCTGGGGGGAGGGTCCAGTGGCTACAACCTCCTTCCCACGTCGCGGCCACGGCATAATGAGGGATGCTGCGAGTGTAGAGAGAGGGGAGGGAACCCCCGATGGCCAAGCGCAACATTATCACATCACCCACGACATCATATACCATGTCCATTCATTTCACCAAGTTCACAATACACCATGGTAAATTTAGAGGCCATAAGGCCTAAGCACATTGACCTGCAAATAAACCGAGGAAAAAATTATGTTAGGGAAGCGGGCCCCCTTAATTTTTAGCGATTTCTGATGTAAAATAGGGCTATGCAACTGTGATAATCATCGGTTGCCGAATAGTAATGAGAGCCACTGTATGTTTTCAATAAGTAACCAGCAATATTTTTTATTTAAACTTTTGTGTGCAAGATTACAGTAATTAAAGCATACCATACATTTTGTTTTTATTTGCAGGCTGTTGTGAAGCAATTGCTTGATTACAGAAAAATTGGAGTTAGTGAATATAATTTTTTTATAAAATGCAGTGCACCTAACTTTTAGCATTAAGNCTTGATTACAGAAAAATTGGAGTTAGTGAATATAATTTTTTTATAAAATGCAGTGCACCTAACTTTTAGCATTAAGCGTACTTTATTTTGAAAAGTTAAAATCTTAGCAATTTAAGTCTCGTATGCTTAGTTATTAAAATTCAGATTCCAGGAATAGCCAATTGAAACAATTGGTTCGCCTTCCTTACACTTTACAGCTATCTGTTGGCACAACCGCGAAACAGTTTACGCAAACGCAAACACCAACTATTGTGCCATGGAACTNTCTTTACAGCTATCTGTTGGCACAACCGCGAAACAGTTTACGCAAACGCAAACACCAACTATTGTGCCATGGAACTTATTGCACACCAACAACCACCTGCCATCACTATTAGTTGCCTATTGTGCCAGGGCCCTTGAATATCACCAACACTAAATACCATTGGACTCAGCGAAGTTTTTAAATCTCTCTCCCAGTAATCTCAACTACATTAAGCACTGAAAAGGTAAATTTAATTTATCATAATTTTTCTCAATTATTATTATCATACAAACAGGTTAGGATCAAGTCTTAAGATGAGGTAGACCGCGTTAGTCTGTGGTTTGGATTGGTGCAGTGCATGCTACTCCCTGTACTAAGGATTGGTGAAATGTAAATCTTTATCTATGAACGTAAATATTTTAGTCGTTAGTTAGACTGCGTATAGTTGTTCATGTGAAGTGAAGTTTGTTTTNCTTTATCTATGAACGTAAATATTTTAGTCGTTAGTTAGACTGCGTATAGTTGTTCATGTGAAGTGAAGTTTGTTTTGTAGTTAACATATTTAACAGAAATAAACTTTATTGTGTGTGAAGAATCAGGGTGTCATGTTGGACCACATGACAATNCTTTATCTATGAACGTAAATATTTTAGTCGTTAGTTAGACTGCGTATAGTTGTTCATGTGAAGTGAAGTTTGTTTTATAGTTAACATATTTAACAGAAATAAACTTTATTGTGTGTGAAGAATCAGGGTGTCATGTTGGACCACATGACAATNGTAGTTAACATATTTAACAGAAATAAACTTTATTGTGTGTGAAGAATCAGGGTGTCATGTTGGACCACATGACAATTTAAAAATTGCGTAGCCACCCAACCACCAACTGCTTCTGCTTGCCGGTTCGTCAGTGATTCTGAATATATTAAAACTACAAATGCTACGCCCAGGCAGAAGCAATGTGGCCTCATGTTATAAGAATTCCTCAACCCAAACAGACTCCCTCCCCCTCCACCGAAAGTATGAAAGACTTTAAAGTCGGACATCACAGTCCCAACATCACGGAGGCCACCTGAGAATCCAGTTGTCCCATACATGCGATACAGCAGTAAGGTCTGGAGTCAAGTTAAATCACAGAATCCTGATCTTAAGTTTTGGGAAATTGGGAGGATAATCGGGCAGATGTGGCAAGAACTGCGAGGAAAAAAAAAAAAAAAAAAAAAAAATGTTGAGTACAAAGCAGAGAAATTGGAGTGTAAGAAACTGCAAATATACCGCAATTTCGGAGCATTTGTGGGAAATATGGCTGCCCATAATTTTTGTCCTCAGGAAGAAAGAGACAAACGAGAGAGCCAAGATTATTCTGGAAGTGGTTCCAGCATGCAGAACACCTTTACTTAAGCTATGTACAATGACATTGAGCCTATCAATGTGGAAAATGAAGAGAAGATAATTAGTGTAGATGAGGCAATTAAGGTTGGAGGAGTCATTAATACTGGATATGAGGTAATTAAGACTGAAGATGAAACAATTAAAATTGAGGACTGAAGTTGATGTAGTTAAGACAGAAGATGATGTAGTCAAGACAGAAAATAAGGTAATGAAGACTGAAGATGAGGTAACTAAAACATATGATGTAATTACTGGTTTCCCATAAATGATCAAAAATTGTCATAAATACAATGTGAAAACATGCTTATCAATAGGAGGGAGATATTACAGTATGATACTGTACAGAAAGTCGAGATATTTTAAATTCTCATTATCATATTGTCACATAACTTAAAGAATACATTAAGATAACACAAACTTCTAAAAGGATAATTCAATGTCAGATAAGCATAGTTTTAACACACATAATGTACACAGTAAATATAGGTCTAAATAAAATATTTGAGCAAATATATCAAGTACCAATTCTCCAAATTCTAAAAAATTGATTAAACTATTTGTATTTCACCCAGAAATTATAGGTACTTTCAGACCGTTACAGAATCCTAAGATTTAGGAAGTATTAAGCAGTAGTAAAAAAGGTTTTGACAGCTGTTTTTTCTAAAGTGATTTAGTTTTGACAACTTCAGTACGAGTATTGACATTAATTTGATTACCTGAACACAAACAATACTTATGAAGAGTTGACTTTTTCGAAAAACCACTGAAAATTCCAGGAAAATTATATCTGCAGTTCATGTTTCATTGTATCTGGCGTAGAATCAACATGATTTTAAAACAAAATATTAATTTAACTCAATGGATAACATATTCACAAATAACCGTATACCTGACCTTCCCTTGTCACAAAAAATTATTTTGGACATTGAGCAACTTGTATTGCCAAGCGTGAAGTTCATTTTCAGTAACTTCTCGCGGGGAGGTTAGAGGATTTATATTAATTTCATTTGATAGACGTACATCTTTTTAATAAATTAAGATCCGGTTGAAGGGCCTATTCGACACATTTTGTCATCTAATGTGCAAGGACAGAGCCAGAGTGCAGCATGGTTTTAAATGACAGCTATTGAAGACAGTGAAGAAATAAATTTTAATTGTCTTATTTATCCACCCCTGTCTCAAAATCACTCGTCTTTTAAGTGAAATATCATTAATTACTTCAACTTAACATTTTCCACGCGAGCACAGCGTTGCCAATGTTGCTGTAGATAGGAGATTTATACGGCCTGGATTGTGCAAGCTTCTGCTGTCATCGATGATATTTGGCAGAGCAAGTTTCTTCCCCTTACACAGCTGGCTGGAAGGGAGCTAGTTGCCTAACAACCAGCGTGGCATCCTCGTGCCCTCCCTCTGGATGCCGGCTGGTTTGGAAGTGGAGGGGTAGGTCTACATTGCTCCACTCTCCTGCTGCTTAAGCTTCCTCTTCTCCGCCCCGTCCATCGTGAACACACTGCCGGTCGATAACCTCTCCACGCGCTCTCAGCTGATTGTGTGCGCACGCGACATTCAAAATATGGCTTGCATTCAGTGTCTGATTGCAACTAATTAATAATACACTGTATTTTGTGATGTTATGTTATTTATTTAAACAAGTTGAGGTGAAATGTTTTTTTAATGTATTACATATTTAAAGTAATATTTTTTTTAAAATTTACATTTTCATTGTGTATTTGATAAACTTTATTCACAAATAAAGTACAGCTCTCATTATACTCAACACGAAGTCTATTATGGTTGGAAGTTGTAGTTTATTGATGTATATATCAGAACCCTCATGTGCTGAAATCCCGGATGTATGCACATTTTTTAAGTCACCTAAAAAACGGTAGGATAGGGAGTTCAATGTATACATGCTCTTAGTTATTCCTAGAATCAAACTTTTTTATGTGGGTGGTATGTTTAGGCAGCTTGTTATAAAAAAAACATAACCCTGCCTTGGCTTTCACGCAGTCGGGTAAAAAGTTAAACCCCTGTATTAAATCCCCTTAACAAATGCAGCAGTATTGTGATACTTTGGCTTTAGTTTATGTTGATTTCTTGTAGTGTATGGGATTGTATTATTCATTTCTATAAAGTTATATTTAGTAAATAGTAGATGATAATTATACTCAGAATAAAAGGGAAAAATATTTAGGTCAGTAAATAAAGTTTTAGATGTAGCATTTGGTTTTGCTTTACACATCATCTTCTGCATCCTAAACATTTTTGTGCTGTGCCTACTGTTACTCCATTTGATTCCATGTATCATATTAAAGTCTAAAAGTGCAAAGTATGCAGTGCGTAGAGAATGTTTGCCTGGAGTGCTACTAAGGATTTGAAGTGCATTGCAGAATTTACTCAACTTACTTGTTATCTGATCTATCTGAGCTTTCAATTTGAGATTTCTATCTTCTATCATTCCCAAAAATGTATTTGACTGAATTTGGTTTATATTCCGATCTTAAAATTGAGTAAGCATATCCTTTTGAATTTTTAGCACTGAACCACTTATTTATGATTATTAACTGATGTTCAGCAAAGCTATACACACATTCTACCTATTGTAAACTTACAAATAAAGGTAACAACCAACTTCCTACTAACAGAGTTTGTGTTAACTGAGGAACATTAATCTTAGATTTCTGTTTTCTGGCGAAGCTTTTGGATATTCTTGATTGTCATGTCACCCTTGTTCCGGCTACATTTTGAGTAGCCCACTGCAAGATTAGCTGTTTCCAGTCCAGGAATTATGGTTTTTAGGCTGCCCGACATAAGACTAAGTGTACAGTATCATGTTTTGATAAGCATGAGTTTATTATTTTTGCTTTATTAGTGCCGACCTGCCAACATCATCAGGGCATCCCTCCTGGAAGGAATGATACCATGACCCTAAGCATCAATCTGTAGCCATCAGGTCTGTAAACTCTATTTTAGAGAAATTGATATGTGTAAATCTTGATATTTTACCACACGTAACCAGGGCACACATAATGTTTTGTAACTGCTGTAACATGAGCTAAGCCAAGGAACTTTGATTTGGTTAGTCACATCTTCATGTAACAACTTCCAGTAATCCGTAATTGATAAAACTTCTACCTTATATTTTCCTCCCCCTAATTAAACACTTCCCAAATATTCCAATTTAATTTTAACCATATATTCAATTAGCTATAACCTGAGAAAATTTATGTTTATTCATATTACATGTTGTGAGAGAGGTTGCAATAGGCTAGTATATCTCACTCAAGTTAAAAATTTTAATTTTGGGACAGCATCAGATTTCACTAATTAGATCCCAAATGAAAATAATTGGCCTACAGTTGGGACCCAATTTTACAAGGCCTTGTGGTTCCTGAGAATGCCCTCGTAAAATTGTAGTACACCAATTTGAACCCCAAAACAAACCCAAAGATTGCATTAGAAGTGCATTTTTCACATCAGTTTTTAATTGTCTCCGGTGCAAAAATAACAGGTTTTTAAATTAGGTGCTAATTTATTTCAATAGATAGACATCTCTGAATAAAGTTTACTACAGAACAGTAGGTATATACGATCACCCCTCGACTCAAAAATATTAAACCCCAGACACCAACTCACTTTTAGCAAGTGTAAAACCTATTTTTAGTAGCTTACTTGCAAAAAAATCGACAATTGTATTAAAAGTATATAACATTTTTTAATACTTAAATGTATTCAGAATAAAATAATAATATCCAAGAAACTTACGCACAACTCGTTGATGCCAAAAATTAAGTTCAAACAGAGTGCTGCGTAATTCCCAGCAATCATGAATTCTATTTTAAGTTGCTACCTATGGGGAAATTGGCAGTTTTATTAAAGGTGTATCATTTTAGTTCAGTATTAAGACATCTTTCTAATGATATGGTAACCTGAAAGAATACATGTGAGCTGCTGATGCAAAAAAAAAAAAAAAAA
>NQII01001072.1:275005-290174 GCA_002778355.1 Clitarchus hookeri | reverse complement strand
GCAAGCATCGTAGACTGTATTTTTTGTTTCATAAATTGTTAACACACGAGTGGAACGGAACTACACTTGCACAGTAAGTGAACAAGTCATCAGAAAGTCATAGCCACAAAATATAAATCCTAAACTTATCGTAAAACCAAATACCACGTGCACCATAACTTAACATGCCGAACCTATCATGAGACTACGGGCTGTAGGGGAAAATGGTGGGGTGTGTAACTTGCACTGTTATTGGTTGGCCTTGCTGTGCACGATTGTGAACCGCTACTGCCATCACAAGACATAGCAAGGGGAGAGGCGTGGGTATAGAACAAAGCTTCCCTTCATAACGTCACGTGTCGCATGGAGGGCAGGCTGACCCACAGACACTGGGCAGCATGCTCACTCCAAACCACCACTGCCACATTTTTTTTGCCTTTTTTTATTCATATTGTGGCATACCGATGAAGAGCCGTGTTGCTACAACCCACATAGTTTATCACTGTGGACTAGCTAACGTATTTTTAATCAATTTTCATTGCTTTCTTACATTATTGCAGAGATTTTCTTATTTTTTTTGTAAATTTGTGTCTTTTTATGACAGTTCCCGAGAATGGCCTTGTAAAATCGCTGCCCTTGTGAAATCAGGTATTAATAAAATTGGGTCCCAACTGTACATCTTTTCCATAAACATAGCTAATTACCATTTATGGCAACAAAAACATTTTATTATTCTGAAAGTGACTTTGGCAATTACCTATAGCATTTTTTCTTCCTTAGAATTGTGAAATGCATGTTGTGAGTAGTTAACACTATGCATATTTGTGAAAGAAAATAATAGGCAGACTCCAATATTTCAGTACAAGGTGTAACTCATTGAATCGCAATAAACTACTGCGCAGCAACACAAGAACTTTAAAAGTTAACTGTTAAGATTAGCAGCTTGTCTGGAAAATTGGAAAGATTTCACAGAATGGTATTTTTGGGCTTTACTGAAATTGCATAGCTCTTAGTGATTTTGGTGTAGTAATGGGATTCCGTTCACCAAGAACTACTTGAAAATCTCGTTCTCAGTGTGGGAGATAATTGTATTGCACGTTTGTCCAGAGTGACTTGTCACAGTTACTTTACCACATCACCCCACATTGGTGTTGTGGTGTGAATTATGTTGGACTGGATGTTGTCTATCTGCAAACTAATCCCTAGTAAACATTAAAATGCCTCAAGGTCACACCCAGCCATTAGATGTTAGGAATATATTTGGTTGATCTGTTAAACTTATTTTTTGCTCCACGTCACCAGGTTATATTTTACATAATTTTTATACACAAGTGAAAATAAAGCTGTAGGAGATTTAAGATGGAAAAAAATAACACATTATGAGAAACCACAGTGTGTACCATATGGGTGAATATCATTCTCACTTCATATGTACAGTATTTACAGGATTATAGGCCAACGTAAAAAATTAAGACTTTTTAAAAAATTTTTTTTTACTTTTAGTTTCTAGGAAATATTCATTTCTCAACAAATTATTTGGACATGTGATTTAACAGAAATTTTATTTCGTCACACAAAGTTTTAACATTTGCATTTATTGATTTCCAAAACAAAATTTGTTAACTCTATTATAGACAGAAAAAGTTTAAAATTGACATAAAATTAAAGTAATTAAGCAAAAATTTTTAGGCAAAATCTTATGCATTATAACTAAAGGAAATTACAATTTCTTAGTCCATTCTATTAATATTTTTCTAAATAGGCTGCACATTTTTTGGAGCTTTTAGTTGAATGGGCTGCACTGTAATAATGCATGTAGTATAATATAAATAAAAAGTACAATTACGTGCAACAACTCAAGCAAAATACAGATCTCAAACATTTTTAGTTATGTGGTAACAAGGAAATACAGTACTTTACTTTATGAAAGTAAAAACTGGAATAAAACATTGCCCTATATTTGAATAAATACAATACATTTTTAACATTAAAATATATTAGTAATTTTTACTTTTCACAGAACCCTGTACTTTACAGCACTGTCCAGAATGAAGAAACATGATAAGAATCCAGAAGAGCACCCAGGGAGTGGGCATTTGGGGAACGTGCCTCGTCCAGAAAAAATAACTTTACACATTTTGCAGAATTGCAAGTAAGAATAATCTGAAAGTTGCTTACTTCATGGGATTTACGTTTCTTGAAACCCGAAGGGGAATGTAAGAAGTTTTTGCAGCAAGCACTTGAATACTGACCTCTTGCTGTTAATCTCGGCAGAGAAACACGTGTACTTGCCACATGGGTGAAAACTTACGACACTACATCAGTAGAATCTGAAAGAGAATATAGCAACATGATCAAAATAAGTTGATGTATAGTAATTGTAGTTGGTCAACTTAAATTACCATTTTCTGGATGTAGTATTTTGTGGAATAATTTATATTTTAATGAAGTATTTGCCTGTTACTATGATGAACATTTTTTAATGTCCTGGCTGCGTCCCTGTCAGAATCAACAAGGCTGAACACACAGCCACAGCTGAACTGCACTAAGCAACCTTTGATGTTAAATCAGTTTTAATGTACACATACGTGTTGTGAGATGGAGACAGATCAAATTAATTGAAAGCTGCTGCTTTTCAAAACATTTTCAGTCACCACAGCTGATCCACAGGTTTATTCTGTACATTGTCAATAACTTCCAGGGTCTTGGTGAGAAGCTGCTGATGTAAATCTTCTATGCTCGTGCTAGCATCCATAACCTGAAAGAAAGATATCACAATATCATGCATAAAAAATATGAAAACTTCAAACACCATAAATATTTTAATTTACTGTAATACCAATAAAAAAATAAAACTACTATTTATGTGCGTAACACAGATGTCACTTGCACCTATGAAGAATGTGGGGATAGGTGTGGATAGCTTTGGGTGGCTCTTAGCATGGTCTTGAGAGCAGTTAAGGGGGAAGCAAAGTGAGACTGGAGCCGCGCCGGAAAGCAGGGGTGGGGGAAATGGGAAATCCCAGAGAAAACTCGCTGACCAGTGGCACTGTCCGGCACGATTCCCACCTGTGAAAATCTGGGAATGACCCCGCCGGAAATCTAACCTGGTTTGCATTGGTAAGAGGCGAGTAGTCTGACCACTACACCACAGCAATCCAATGAAGAATGTGACATGAATGAAAAGTTCAACCACATTACCGAGGAGGTGAAAGGATAAATCCGATGTCACCCACGCAGATTTACCCTTCTAACATCATTGAACCTTTATTTCCCCATTCAATAGAGAATAATGAAAAAGAATGGAGAAATACTTCATTTACTTTTAAGTAACCTCTTTTATGCAAGCTGCACATTTTTCTCAAAGAAAATCCAGTTGGAGAAATTTACATAAATGGACTACATATGATAAACATACTATTAGTACTGTATTTTGGTAGAAAATACAACTAAACCGAGGACAGCATCAGAGGGAAAGGGATTCAAGTTCCACTTTTTACAGGTAGTGTAGCACTTATTCCAAGTGCATGTAACTCATCATTCTGTGAGTACAACAGGTACTGGTGGGTGGAGTTGCCACCGTATTTTAATAGAAGCAGCAATAGCCTGGGAATGCCCCAAAGAGGGAGGAGAGAGTGGGTCAGATATGCATCATGGATGGACAGTGAAAAGTAGCGTATAACAGGCAATAACAACAGTACCCACATGCACTTCGGTGATCACCTAGCAGGACACATTTTGTTAGTATGAAGCCTAGAAATAGTAAGTAACAACGTAAAAACAGGTATAGGCCGTTCACCGTAAACTGAGCACTTTTGAAACACCTGCTTATGATCAACTTCTCAGATTATAGTGTATACTTCCACCATATGTAAATTTAACACTGCCATGGGCCTTGTCACTTTATTAATGCATTGGTCACGTAAAACTATGAATTTATTAGAAATGTAAACGTTTTACAAATGTGCTAATTCTTGCACTTAAAAGCATTAAAGATCAGAAAGATGAAGAAATAATTTCAGTTCGACATTCTGCACGTTAAAATATATACAGGTAGGGGCAGTGACATTTTTCAAAGGTTGATTTCAAAAGTACTCACTTTATCGTGAACAGCCTTTACTAGATACTTCACCTCTACACACTGCCATGAGACTTTCTGCATAAGACCCAATACTTTTATCGTGTAACAACACAGGCAAAAGTGTTCTGCACGTCTGTATACCTTATTATTTCTCATGCATAAAAATGGACACAAATGGTTCTTACAATATTTTAAGCAGAAACCACAAAAAAAAATATCATATGGTTCATGTTATTAAATCATTTCTTTCACAGAGGATCTGCAAACTAGCTGTAGGCCTAGGTAAGCAGTACTGCCTCATCATACACCAGAAACATAGCGAGTCGAGTCACTTGTAAACACAGTTACAAAGTATCTGAACATGATTAATTTCTTTTGTGGCACTAACACACGTATTTTTGAGTACATTATAAAGAGTAGACAGAATGCACAAGTACCGTATTTTGGCATGTATACGCAGCACATTTTATACTCATTTTTCATGTGAAAATATGGCCTGAACACAAAACTTTTCGGGTGAAAAAAATGGGTAAAGTGTGAAAACGTTTCTGACCACAATAAAATGACACCTAAGGTCCCACATTGTACAGCCCAGATAATACAAGTAAATTATTTATACGTGCTATCATCGCACTGAACAGCTGCTAACAGTTGTGCAATAGAGTCGCTGGCAAACGTCCTAGTAGCGAGCACTTGCTGAAACAGCAATTCTTCAAGTTCCAGGTATTTACACTTTTTGCCTTGCAAAACAATGCAATTTTTCCCACGTATTTTCCCGCTGCACCAATGCACGTACATTTTTATTGTCTATGTCAACTTGTCGACCTGCTACGTTTTTTCCATGTTCACATGCAAATTCCACAACTATCAACTTAAATTTGCATTATAACTTGCTCGTTCTTTTCCAATTATCACTCACGTTTGTGTATCTGGGAAGCGCGCTCGACACGAAAGTGAATGAACTGAAGTGATTGATGCCGGCACAGCTGTAAACAGCCTAGCAAGGTCGCGCACCAAATGTCAGTTGTTACAGTACATGAACAAACTTTTTTTTTTTTTGGAGGATCAAAACGTGGGCTATTGAAAAGATGAGTCTCCCTGGGGGCGGTGATATTACTGACTGTGGAATTGGGTGGCAATTTGGGGTGCACCAGTTTGTTTCGAGGGTTGGGAGGTAGTTTGAAGACCAATCTGGGTGGTCTCATTTGCACCATCCAGGAAATTTAACCATTTTGCATCCGCGTGTTCTCCGGCAACTGGCACGTAATCATCGACCCTAACGTAATTTTTGAAGGTTGACATTGACATGCTTGTTTTGTGAAACACAAGTTTGGCCCATTCCTTGTTGCTAGACCCAACTTCAAAATCATTTTCCTCTGGCTTGAAATCTTGGTTTCCTACGCTAGTCCAAAACCCAGCTGTCTTGGATCAATTCTTGATAGTAACGCCACTTACTTTATACCTCGCTCTCCTAGCGATTTCATGGCAAGGAGCACCATTGCTAGCTGCAAAGTTCTGTATTCCCAGTTTTGTGATGAAGTTTCAAGCTTTTCTTTCAGGAATGGTCCATCTACGGGAATATTTTTATTGAGGGTTTGTTTGATCCATTCCACAAGGAACTTGTCAACATCAGGAAATTCAACAGCTCGGTTCCTCTTAATATTTCAGTGTCCCTCAGAGCACTGAAAGTTTATGGAATCTTTGTCTTTTATGAACTTATAAAAAGGTAGGCTCCGGCATGCCAAACTCACTCAGTATCTCACTTTGCGTCTTCCCACCCTCGAACGCACTCACAATTTTATCACTCGACAAAAACATTAATTTTTCACTTAGACATTTTTGGGACCTGACCCCTTGCATGGAAACCAAAACCAGTCAAATTACGCACAATGGCATTACATTTTCTGGAAAACACACTCGCTTATAGAGGCGTACGTCGAGGAGGTCTTAAATAGATCCGGACGTGAAAAAGACTTGCTTATAGAAATCTTCTCTTTATCACTTATAGAGGTTTTCATATGTGAAAATGATGGGACCTGGCAATTAGTCTCACTTGTAGAGTGTTCTCGCTTATCGAAGTTCGACTGAATTAAGAATTCCTTGAGAGTGAAATGAACAAGGGTACAAGTACTTACAGGATGGAACTTGCACATACAATTGGATGATGTGCTGCCGTTAGTTTCTCCTGTGCATTAATGTTGCACCCAGCAAAAGCCTGTTGTGTGTGTGCTGTCTGCCTGAATGTGTTCGTGCTGAGGCTAATGTGTTCTGCATTGTAGATGGTACATTAACTATTCTGAGCTTCAGGGCACAATTCTCGTCCTTTTCCCTGTTTGTCAGGAGCCAATGTATGTGTTGTGGAAACAATAAGCAGGATGACACCTACCATGGCACAAAGTGCAGTGGTCATCTCCCTATCAGAACATTGTAAACTCAGCTACGCCTGGCTAGGAATACTCACGTAATTGGGCTCTTTATAAGTGGAAAAGTGAATGAGAATCGCACCCCTGAACCGGGCATGNAGGGCACAATTCTCGTCCTTTTCCCTGTTTGTCAGGAGCCAATGTATGTGTTGTGGAAACAATAAGCAGGATGACACTGACCATGGCACAAAGTGCAGTGGTCATCTCCCTATCAGAACATTGTAAACTCAGCTACGCCTGGCTAGGAATACTCACGTAATTGGGCTCTTTATAAGTGGAAAAGTGAATGAGAATCGCACCCCTGAACCGGGCATGATCTGTTAAGTCTGCTGTTGAAGGAAATGGAGGACTGGTAAATGGTACAGGAACTGCAAAGTGAGATCCGCTAGTGGTGGATGTTGTGTTTATGACTGTGAAACTTGTTGAACTTTAGAATACACAAATTAGTTGCAAAGGTGGTTATTTGGCAATTGCAGTTTCAATTCATTTTTACCTCTCCTAGGTACTCACTTCTTGTCCATATGTGCAAGTGGAGCAAAATGAAAATTGTTTGTTGACAAGCGAAAGAGACAGGAAGGGGCATACTTGCCTTTTACGATAACCACTATACACTATTGGTGACATATCAACAAGATATTGGACATCAGTATGCATCAAATGTGTATCAGCTTAGCACTACACAATAATTGAATGGAAAGTAAGATAGAAGCAGTGGCAATGAAATTCAATGAGCATGATGGCTGTAAGAAGGGAGGAAAATAATTCAAAATTAAGAGGATGGGAAGGGAGAGATCAACAAGAAGGATGTTGGAGCTGAAGTACAATGGAAAAAGGCCACAAGGAAAACAAAAGAAGAGATGGGAGGAGTAAATGTCTGAGGGAGTGAGGAGAGGCGAAGAGTGGGAAATAGTGAGGCAGGGAGAGTGGTGGAGAGAGGAAGACGAGACATTTTACCAAAATGACCCAGCCACGGACTGGAAAGAGCTAAGGATGACCATTACTACAAAATAAAATCAATATTGAGTTATCAGCAAGCTCATATTAAAATGTTCAACATACACACATGCATACAAATATAATGCATAGTGCATGTGTGTGTTAAAAAAATTAAAAAATTTGATGAAGTTTTTTCTTTTTTTTTAGAAACTGTTGGCTTGCATGTAGTATGGTACAGCATTTAACAAACTGCTACACAAAAAATATACTCATAAAAAAATTAATGCATTTTCCAGTATCCATGCCAAAAAGAAAAACAAACAAACCTGCCATGAGTTATCACAAAGATCCATATAGTTCTTCCACACTTTCTCTTGGAACTTGGGCCTCTCATACCTCTCCAAACCAAACTCTTGTCGCACTGCAGCAGCTTCCGAATTTAAGCTGAGGAAGAACACGTGGTCTGGTTTGGGAAGTCCCTTCTCAGGATGTTTGCACCACTCGAAGTCCATATTCTAAGACAAAACACTGACTGTAACCATGCTAGGCGCAGACTTCTTGTTTCTAGAAGGGTGGAACAAGTTTCAAACTTTCTGTGACAATACACAAGTTCTTATCTCCCCACATCTTGTTTTGTGCACTGTTTTTTGAGCATATGGTTATACACACATGCAACACTTACTTATTACGTCCAAGGTTTTAAATATTTAAATAAAATAGTTTATACTGAAATATATCTGTTTCTGGTCATGTCAAGTCCTATAAACAATACATATTCTAAACAGAATGAGACAAGCACCACTTAATTTCTTTTGCAATCCCAGTTCACACACTGACATCTTGCGGGGACTACAGTGGCTGAGCGGTTAGCCTGCTCACCTCCCACCATGGCGAACCTGGTTCAACCCCCAGCTGAGCCACTCCAGGATTTTTGCAAGTGGGAATCGTGCCAGACGATGCTGCTGGTCGGCAGGTTTTCTCTGGGATCTCCCATTTCCCCACCCTTGCATTCTGGCACTGCTCCATTCTCATCTCATTTCACCCTCATCCGATCTCAATACCTCGTTGTTAAGAGCCGCCCAAATCTCTCAACAACTGGCATCTTGCTGTTAATTATCAAACACTTCTGCACTTGTTCAAGAGCAAGCCCTGGTTTGTGGCGATTGAATTGTTAAAGATAGGAATTTGTTTTATCATATAGGGAAGGGGTGTACACAAAAAGATTGCAGTATGTAATTAAAACCTTCAAGAATGCAGCCATATTTGTAAATGTCAATAGCAGTGCTAGCTGTACCGTGCTCCAGAGATGGCAGACATCACACCCACAGTGTCAATAAATGACCATATCTTAACTACACTTTGCAATCGTTAACAAAATGATGGAGGAGCAAAACATTTACCTGTTTGGCAGCAGAGAAAGCAACTCCTGAATATGAGTATCTGTCAACAATTAAGGTACATCCACTACTTAAAAGAGAAACCATCTTGGGCCTGAAACATAAACACACATTATATGCTAAATAATGAATTTAGAAGAAAAATATATTTATAAAATTTGGTAATATAAAGATAAAAGCAACTTGCAGACAAGAAAAAGGCTTAAGTGTTACTCAATTTGACCAACAAAGCGTTTATCCCTATCAATTACGTTTAACTAAACACTTTCATTCAGAAAGTCACTAGCGTTCTGCCTGGCTGCAGATATTTTGCATGTTTGAGGCCTTGAACACATGAGCTCCAAGGTCAACCTTTTTATCACTTACCTCATCGCCTCTACACGCATGGTGCTCTCAACTATCGTGCAATCTTTCCATCGGCGACTTGCCTAAATATCACTAAGAGGCGACCTTATACTTTTATGACATGCTAATAAAGATAAAAGTATAAGGCATATCTAAAGACAGCTCTCAAGTTTCTGTATAGANTTATACTTTTATGACATGCTAATAAAGATAAAAGTATAAGGCATATCTAAAGACAGCTCTCAAGTTTCTGTATAGAAAATTTTGTAGCTAAAACTGATTTCAAAAACACCTGTTTCAGCCATTTTCATGCCAGAAATATAATCCTTGGAGTTGAAATGAGGCCATGAAACAAAACTTGTCTTAGAAACACAAAATGTTACTTAAATGCTTTTTGTGTAAGACACCACTACAAAATATTCAAGTGTTTTTGAATTACATTTTGTTTTACCAAATCTGCAATGCACTTCATGCACCAGTCGGTGGAGTCCTTAAAGCAAACCTAGCATAAGGAAAACAAAAATTATATGCAAAAAGTATTGATTTTTATAATTATTTCTGATAGTAATTTTTATACCAACGTTTGGCACTAGCAAAGTCTTTTATATTGGTTAATAGCAGTAATTATTTTTATTTTTAACACTGTCCTCCCTTATTACCTACNCACTAGCAAAGTCTTTTATATTGGTTAATAGCAGTAATTATTTTTATTTTTAACACTGTCCTCCCTTATTACCTACGTCAAATCCTTCCTAAAACTACAACGTAGTATTTCATCTATTGCAACAAAGATTAATGTTTTCAATGTAGTTTGGAAGTTAACTACAAATTTTATTTAAATAGTCCTCAATTAAGTGCTCTTCCTTNAATTAATGTTTTCAATGTAGTTTGGAAGTTAACTACAAATTTTATTTAAATAGTCCTCAATTAAGTGCTCTTCCTTAACATTAAATCACAATTTTACATGCTTTACAATGCAAATGTAAGATGAAAGCATGGTTAATATGTAATTGCAAGTGTTATTCTCCAGTGCAAATGCAACAAATAAAAACTTGTTAATAAGACACATGTATTTCAAGTCATGTAATCTTAAGTATTTTACACAAATGTTCATTTGAAGAAAAGCATACATCCTGGAAACAGTAAAATTACTGTTTTAGAAATAACTTGGTTAAAAAAGTATTAGGTACTCCTAAAACTCTTATCATCTCATTGTAATTATGCCTACCTAATCATAGTCTAATCACCATGACGTGTGACGTCTTTTGGGAATAGGAGCATCGCTGACCCACTTTGCAANCCCCGTCCCCCACCCAAACCCTTCAGGAACCAGGACACGTGTTTTGAAAGGCATTGTTCTGCGTTCTACCACCTCACCCCCTTCCCCCCACAAGGCGACACGTGCCGACAATTAAGGGGAGACACTGGCAAGCATAAAAACCCCTTTTCGAGAGAAGTGAGAGATCAGTTAATTAGTACTGCGCAGAGTAGTCAGTCAGTCAGAAGATTACCGCCAGAGACGTTAGTTCANTGCGCAGAGTAGTCAGTCAGTCAGAAGATTACCGCCAGAGACGTTAGTTCAAGGAGGCAGTCGCGCACAGAGCGGCCGGGAGATCGGGCTCCTGGCCACAACAGTACCTCAGTACGTCAGTAGAACAGCCCAGGGGAGACGACTTACAATCACCGTCAAGAGAAGCCCCCTCCATCACGAAGTTGTTAGCAGTCAATATGAGTAACCAAATTATTACAGTACCACACCTCTCAAGTGCTGATGTATTTTATTTGAGTTGAATTCGAGACAATATATTCGTCCTTCAAAATGAAACAGTAAAATACTACATTATTGCAAACCCCTTAACCTTCAGGCATCATATAGTCTGTGCCACTAAACATTAACAAAAGACGCTACGTACAATTTTTTGGATGTGTTAACCATATTGTCCACCAGGTTGTTCTAATATAATGGATGCTTTTGTGTGACACAACAACCAAGATTTTGGAATGGAACAAACATATCTGCATCATTCGAAATAGTTTTCATCTTATGTGACACCTCTCTGTCAATGAGCCACAGGTTTTTCAATCCTATTCCTGAAGAAATGCTTATATATGGCAAGGGAATATTGTCACTTCCTGCACACTCCCTTTGTTTTGAATATATTCCCCTTAGGAAGTGACTAGATGCATAAACATGCGGTAGTCCGATGGTGCTAAGTCTGGGAGCACTTGACTACGAACAGAGAACTCTCCCTACTGCCACATTGTGGCCTGTCTATCTAGTGTTAACAAACCGAGCTAACCAACAGTGACCCGTCATCGATACATTGTACGCCATTGCAGTTGTCCTTGGTGGAGATGGTTTTACATGGTGGTCCAAGGAATTCCCAGTGTCCAGCCCAACGACCTTGCCACGATCAAATGTGCCGAGATCTTGTTTCTTCCCCATTTTTTTCTCAACTGTAACTCAGACAATGCATTCACTGCTGATGACATCCCAGTATTGTGGCTGGGCATTATGCCATTCAAGGGAGGACCACAGCTCCATTTCGCCAACATGGCAGGAATGTCTAATTTAACTGCTTTAACCTTTAACTAATTTAACCGTAAAGAAACAAGCTTCAGGTATAAACTGCAGTGATACAATCACACCAAAACAGTGTGTTTATGAATGTTAAATACTGCAAGAGTAATTAAAAATCAAAGTATCACATTGCAAACCTTGTGAATACTGAAATTATATCTTTTTCTTTCTGCTGTTTAATGCATGTTAAGTATAAGAATAAGCAAATCGACGAAAAATTTATTTTTCATAATAATTTCAGTTTCAATTGACTGATGCATGAATAAAGCGAGCAGGCCTATAAAAATGTTAATTTTTACACACGGTGGAAGAACATACAATGTGTATACAAGTAGATTTCAAAAGTGCTCAGTTTACCATGAACAGACTCAAAATATTTGTTTGGTTACTGAAATATTTCAGCTTACTGTTGTTCCCATCTGTTGGCAGCAAAGAGCAAGTGGATTGCCTTGTCGTTCACATCCTGCTGGGACGTCAGGTAAGCATCAATAAGCTTGCCCGTGGGAGTGGAGCGATCTGAAAGCATAAACAAATCACTAACTTAAAATTCTTGTCTGTTAGGAAATTATTTGTATAAATGGCGTGATCTATTAATTCCCAGGGTCACCCAGGGGATTTTGGGGGCCTGGGGCAAAGCTATTTTTTTTTTGAGGTTCCCCATTTGTCACAGTTCCAAGACACCTAGCTAAATTTCTTGGACAAAAGTCGTGGGCACATTGAAACAAGGAGACAACAGCCCTTCAAACCAAACAATACCTTTTATATTGGGCATTCCCCCTATAGTCCCTACAGCACTCTTATTTACCATTTAAGGGGCCCTTCTTGGCATCTTGCCCCCCTCCCCCTCAAACCGCTGTGGACAACCTTGTTAATTCCCTGTAGAGCTATTCATAAAATTGTGCGTAGTCTGAATTTATCATCTATGAGGACTCAATTACTACTTGGCCCAATGATCCGTGCACTTTGGGAGGGGTGGGACCAGAGCGCTAGCGTAGCTACTGAGAGGGGATGATGAACTCCCAATCGCTAACGTTCGTGAGCACATCTGCCTGTGTGCACATAAATAGTGCGTACAAACAAGGGAATCAGCCTCAGACTACGTGGAAAAGTTTAACACTGTGCCACGACACCTGACACCCTCAGCCAAGCACTTTATCTAATCACAGAGGGGAAAGGGATGGTTTAGATGGAGGGGAAGAATGGCTGACCTTGTGAAGTTCACATATTTTCTGGATGCACACTTGGCTTAAAGGGAGTGTGTATATTAAAATGCATCTGCACCCAATTATGTTTGTTGCACAACAAATGGTAAATACATGGAAAACAAAANTCAAACCGCTGTGGACAACCTTGTTAATTCCCTGTAGAGCTATTCATAAAATTGTGCGTAGTCTGAATTTATCATCATATGAGGACTCAATTACTACTCGGCCCAATGATCCGTGCACTTTGGAAGGGGTGGGACCCGAGCGCTAGCTTAGCTACTGAGATGGGATGATGAACTCCCGATCGCTAACGTTCGTGAGCACATATGCATCTGTGTGCACATAAATAGTGCCTCAGACTACATGGAAAAGTTAACACTGTGCCACGACACCTGACACCCTCAGCCAAGCACTTTATCTAATCACAGAGAGGAAAGGGAAGGGTGAGAGGGAAGGGAAAGAATGGCTGACCTTGTGAAGTTCACATATTTTCTGGATGCACACTTGGCTTAAAGGGAGTGTGTATATTAAAATGCACCTGCACCCAATTATGTTTGTTGCACAACAAATGGTAAATACATGGAAAACAAAAAAAAACTTTGAAATTGACAAANCCTGCACCCAATTATGTTTGTTGCACAACAAATGGTAAATACATGGAAAACAAAAAAAAACTTTGAAATTGACAAAATGGCTATATATTTTATTTCAGTAGGACCCGTGTCTTCTTTCCTTCTCGGGTTCACACTTGTCAAGATGCTGCACTCTCTCTGTTCAACCACAATGGCAAGTAGAGTAAGGAAGGCTCAAAATATTAATGTGGACCATTGTATGTTTGTGTGCTTGATGATGTCTGTCATTCCCTTTGTTGTGGACAAACGAGCACCGGAGTGCAGAGTAAAATTTTGCTATGATAGTATTTGCAGTTGCCAATCAGCATCTTTCGTAGTGCACGTAACTGTGCAGCATTTGTTTGTGGTGCCTTTTATAATTCGACTCGTGCATATTTGTAAATTACCAAAGCAATTTCGAAAGCTTCAGAAGTTGTGGATGTGCTATGCACTCATGAATAATTTGACATCATGCACTCCTAGCTATTTATTTTTGAACATTAGTTACGTCACAGCATTTTGTTGTGCGACGTGAAGTTTATGTATAACTCCTGTACGAGGGTCGCTGAATTGGTTAACACCAAACACTTTGTCAGCTGTCTATTAGGAAATGTGTCAAACAAGAAATAAGAGTAGGTGCAGTGTAAGTAAGCAAGTACATTTAGTCTTATTTAAACACAGGTATCTTACTCACTTTTGGGTAAACCACTGTGCATCCTGAACATTGTGTGTTCTTGGGTTTTATGTAACTCCACAAAACTAATCACATGCAAATCTGTGCCACACTGGTTCACACAGCACACGCAAAACTAGTGCAGAGGGGTGACCACTTAACCTGCTTCACGTGAAGGAAGTAAATGTGAGTAAATACTTAATGAAGCACAAAGTGAGCGTGGTCCTCGGCTTGTGCTCCACGAAACAGGCACGATACCTTTCTGGCAGGGATGTGGAAAGTGTTTTGAGACAGGAGGCAGCTTACTGCTGGATGAGGAGAATTTAGTTATCACAAGTTACGCACAGCGATAAACTACTTGACGTTTGCTAAAAAACATTTTTATGAATATGAACAAATGCATGGGTACTAGTGATGCAACGAATGTCGATTTTTCCACATTCGCATTCGCGAATGTGAATGCGAATATTCACCTCCGACATTCGCGAATGCGAATGTTGGTTTTTCAAATATGGCGCCAAAAGCGTGCCCCTACGAACTCGAATTTTACCGCACGTTTAGAACTGGCCGGCCGGGCGGCCATGTTAAAACCGAGAGTAGCCCATATGCCCCAACTCTGAACGAAGTAAACAAATCGTGATTGCTGGCTTACTGAAAGATGTTAGCTGCTAATAATGTTTTCGTAAAGATTTAGTTTGAGGTTACCTGGAAGCTTTGCATAAAAACGAGTATAATGCTTTAAAGAATAGGGAAAATGAAAAGCGAAATGCTTCTACAACAAGTGTTGTGGCCTCCACTTCGCGACAATGTACGAAAACCGACATGAAACAAATGTCTGACTGATTGCATCGAAAAAACAAAAAAGTGGGATAACAACAATGCCAAGTCTTTGGAAATTGATAATTTAATAAGTGAAATGATTGCTTTAGAGGACTTAC
>NQII01001072.1:231376-272221 GCA_002778355.1 Clitarchus hookeri | reverse complement strand
TAGTATATTCGTGTTCTGCATCATTAGTAGAGTAGAAATATATCATAATTTTAAATTTTTATTGTGTTTTTCAGAAAAGCCCCTAAACTAGATAATTACCTTTGTCCTTTCACGTTGCAACGGATCGACGTGATTTTTTGTACAGATATAGTTGGAGGGCCGAAATGTGACATAGGGTACTGTTTATCCCGAGAAAATATCTCATTTCCTCGGGGAAATTCTTATTGGAAAATGAAAAAGTACACAAACGGAATAACNATATCTCATTTCCTCGGGGAAATTCTTATTGGAAAATGAAAAAGTACACAAACGGAATAACAATGCAACGTCGCAAACGAGCAACAGATTGACGTAATTTCTTGCACAGAAATAGTTGGAGGGCTAAAAGGTTACTTTTTATCGCAAGAAAATATCTCAAAAAATTTACAAACAATAATAGTAAATCAAAGACAACAAAAAAAAAAAAACTCAGCGGTAGCATATATCTATCTATAGCAGAGAAATACTAATAAGTGTTTTTACCATTTAATTCACAGACACATTGAATTTTATAATACATGTAGAGTAAAGACAATTAACACTAAGTAAAATTCAACTTTATTAAAAAAAAAAAAAAAAAACCTAAACGATAACTCCGTATTCCACGCGAGCGGAGCCGCGGGCACAGCTAGTATTTTACATTTATTTCCTATTTTTATTTTAACTTTGGGTTAGTACAACTACAGTGCAATAAAATATTAATGTGTTTTAATCTCTTCTGCAACATTGTTGACCTGAAACAGGACTTTCCGTGCCTAAGAGTACTGAAATACTTTTCACATGGTGCAGAGACCACCAAGAGGCGAATCACAAAATGCTATATTTCATCCAGCATCTTGCAGGATATTTCAGGTAGAATGCCCAATGCAGCAGAGAGCGCCCTTTGAATTTTGCAGGCGAGTGGATGACAATTGGAAGAATTATCATTTGTGCTGCCAACATACCCACGTTAAAGTCATCCGTACGTACGCCAAGGTTACTTTGCAACTGATCTGTGGCCAAAGTCTCCCCTGGCAGTCTAAACACAGGATGGTTTAACACCATGTCGAGTTGTTCCACATGTGGATAGTTGTTCTACAACTCATTCTTCAGTCATTCCAAAACAGAAATGAATTTTCTAACGCACAGGAATCTTATCGTCAATCTGAGCCGGCAGTGCTTTGCCTCCCACGTTCTCCAATACCTGGGACTGGTTAGGAGCTCTGGATCATGGAGTACGAAGCTCATCCCTTACATTATTGTAGAGTTGATACAGACTGTCGTTTTGTAACCCGACAAACACGTCTTCGTGAAGATACTGGCTGCTCCCACGTGTGGTAAACTTCTCAGTGACATTTTTCCATGTGCAAAATCAAGATTCAATAAATAGGCCTACTCTCTCATTGCCTTGGTTGTTATCTGCTTTCCCCAGGTGTCGTGCTTGCGTTGTCGTCATAACTGAGCCAACTATCACAAAATCTTCTGTAAATTGTAAAAGTTACAATACGCCATACAACCAAGCACATTAGGTCAAAAAATAAATATAAACATTATNTCTTCTGTAAATTGTAAAAGTTACAATACGCCATACAACCAAGCACATTAGGTCAAAAAATAAATATAAACATTATCACAGAAATATAAATGGGCAAATGGAACTTACTTACCCTATTTCATAGACTCTGACTTAAATTATTTTTTTTCCCAAGAAACTTGTTATCTTCCTGATTTTTAGACCATGACAAGAAATATAGCTACTACGTCTTATTCTGATTGGCTGACCATTTTACAACGCCGGTGACAGAAAGCACACAAGTAATAAATGCAGGTTATTTCATGCACTCACTGCTGAGTTTGAGTGTGGAGCTGAACGTTTCAATACATTTTGGTCTGTTATTAACTAGTTGAAGTTCCAGCCATCACATTGTCCCAGGCGCTGCCATCTACTGATAATGAATTACACTTCATTTGTAACTAATCAAGAGTTATGGCTAAAAAATACAAACAGAGAGGATAATGCAAAGCCTTGCTTGAGCTGTACAGTAAAAAAAGTTGCCTGTTTTCAGTTCCCATGAAGATGTTTTTGGAGAGGGGGGAGGGGAAGGCAGCTCAGTTTGTCTCAATTCATGGCTCATACGTCTGACACCCCTGCTTTCTGGAACTGGACATTTTTGCACTTCTCAGCATTTGTTTTAGATTTTTGTAATTTTTTTAAAAGGTTTTTATTGCTTTGCCCACTACAGTATTATTTAGGGTGTATATTAAATACATAAATGCACCTATGCAGAAATGTATAGCCAATTACTGTTGAGCCAGAATCAGATCTTCCAAAATTCATTTATCCCAATTTTCAGAAAAGTCACTAATGAAAGCTTACAAAATATTACGGTAATTATTTAGAATAGGGGCTATTCTGAAGGAAACATCGTAAACCCACAAAAGTAACATAAACAGGTTCTGCACAGCTTACCTTTTTAATATTGAGGGTGTAATGGTAAAATATGTAGAACGTACTAAATAAAATAGATTAAATTACGAGCAGTTTGACCGCTCTGTTTGCATCAGACGCCATGTTGAATAGCAATGTAATGCTATCTGCGCAGACGCGAACTGCATTTAGTAGCCTGGTGTATGGAATAGTGTGTGGTTCGCGGTGAGTGTAGTATTGTGTGCGACGTCCAAACTCGCCCGTGCGAAGGCTTGTGATTGAAGAATGGTAAAGAATGATTTAAGAATTGAATAATAAGTGCGCTTCTGTGCGTTTGGCAGTTTATAGAATTAACGTTGTTTTGGCCATTACTGGTTGGGTTTCTAGTAGATCACATTAGTTGAATTGGCAGAGGACAGTGGAATTGTACACACCGCATACCTAGGTGAGTTAATTCATGTGTCCGGTATGTTTTACTGTTACTTTAAAACCCAAAAATCCTACATTAGAATAAAATTTTAGGTTAAATTAAAGCCCTAAAATCCTAGATTTGAATGAAATTGTTGGTTAGATTAAAACGCTACAATCCTAGCTTAGATTAACACCCTATAATCCTAAGTTAGATTAAATTCCTACAATCCTAGGTTAGATTAATACCCTACAAACCTAGGTTCGATTAAAAATGTAAAATTGTGATTCACTCATTGTGGGGTTAGGCAGAGTTAGGTTAGGTGGGCACATTTTACAAAATTGGGTGGACAAATGATAAATAGAGGTATTTCTTAATTTTTTGTGGGTGTATTTATATTAATTTTACCCTACAATTTCCCTGATCTTCATAGCCCTCCCCACTATCGTATTTGTGGTTTGTATTTACTAATTCGCTAATGCCCCTAGTAAATTCGCGTTCTGTGCTTTTAGTAGAGTGGAAATGTATCACTTTCCGTGATTTTTTCTTTTATTTTCAGAAAAGCCCCTATTCTGAATAATTACCTATGAGCCTGACTGGGAACTACATTTTTACTCAGGGCAATGACCCCAAAGCACATGGTTCATAACACCCCACATTACATGCAGACCCCACTTCAGTAACCGGACATCAATTCAATCGAGCATTTGTGGGATGTTCTGGAACAAAACATACGACCCATTTCCAACAAGCAGCTTTGTTGGATGAGTGGCGAAAAATTCCAAGAGAAAACACAGAAAAGTTGGTTAAGTCGATGCTAAGAAGAGTGGAAGCGGTTAATAAAAGAAAAGGCGAACCTACAAATTACTGAACGCCAAATGCTCTGTTGAAATGACAAGGCACAAATTAATACGTCTTGGAGGTTGCATTGGGAACTGTTAAGGTGTTATGAGATGTTTTGTTATTTAACTCAGTAAAATTGNGAAATGACAAGGCACAAATTAATACGTCTTGGAGGTTGCATTGGGAACTGTTAAGGTGTTATGAGATGTTTTGTTATTTAACTCAGTAAAATTGGTGCAAAAGCTCAGAAAACTAGACAATCCTTAATAATAGTTACCTGGAAAATTAATGTATTTTGCAACAACTCCAGATTCTAANGATGCTAAGAAGAGTGGAAGCGGTTAATAAAAGAAAAGGCGAACCTACAAATTACTGAACGCCAAATGCTCTGTTGGAATGACAAGGCACAAATTAATACGTCTTGGAGGTTGCATTGGGAACTGTTAAGGTGTTATGAGATGTTTTGTTATTTAACTCAGTAAAATTGGTGCAAAGNGAACTGTTAAGGTGTTATGAGATGTTTTGTTATTTAACTCAGTAAAATTGGTGCAAAGGCTCAGAAAACTAGACAATCCTTAATAATAGTTACCTGGAAAATTAATGTATTTTGCAACAACTCCAGATTCTAATAGCTTATTTACGAGTATCTTGCATTGTGTTGTTTTGCCAACCTTGTCACATCCTTCAAATACTATCAGAGCGCCTCTACTCGCCGGCATTATCGTATTTAATATATATTCACTATACTGCACAGCTTGTACACTAATGCATTCTGCGTCACCCATACGATAAGAAATTTTCCCGCCAAAAACACATTACATTGTCTATTAAAAGAAAAAAAATGGCAAGTGTCAGAGTCACGCTCGTTTTGTTTTCCGTGAATGGGACAAAGTCCTCGCCACACTTCCAAATTTCGCCGGCAAATATATTTGACAAAAAAATGTGAAGACTAAATATGACCATAAAATTCGCCTGACAACAATTTTGATTAATTAAAGTTGAAAGTGTTTTTTTTAAATGCGTCACACAGTCATTTATTTTTTACCGGGAGAGTTAAGTCTCAGTAGACGTGGCCAGACTTGGCCACTCTTGGGGTCCTTTTAGACGGTAATATTAGTCGTCAGTTCAGTTTCAGTAAAACTGTCAGTTTTTCCTATTTGTAAAAATTAAACACTGAAACGGAGACTGATAACTGACGGGATGGATAAAGCTATTTGTTTCATTTCAGTTCTTAGAATTCCTAAGTGTAAACAAGTGCGTCATGCCTCAGTCCATTCGCTCACTCCAATTCTCTTGAAAATATGGCACAGTGCACATATAAAACTGTCGCTATGTCCAAGGATCACGATTTTGTTGTCGAGTTCATTGAAAGTTATAAAACTTCACTGTGTTTGTGGAACAAAACAGACGCACGCTATCACAATGCAAACATTAGGGAAGCTGCCTACACTCTCCTATTAAAGAAATACCAGGAATACGATAAAAAGGCTACAAAGACGATTGTAAAATCCAAAATTAATAGCCTACGCTCAACTTATAACAAATAACTTAAAACGGTTAAAGACAGTAAAGATAAAATAAAATAAAATAGCTGCATATACATTTTTATNACGATTGTAAAATCCAAAATTAATAGCCTACGCTCAACTTATAACAAATAACTTAAAACGGTTAAAGACAGTAAAGAAGTGGAGCAGGAGCTGAAGAAGTATACAAACCATCACTATGGTATTATGATCTCCTTTCGTTCGACGAGGATGAAAATCAGGAAGCGGTAAGTAATTAAAAATGCATAGCTGCATATACATTTTTAATTTAAATTGCTGCTTTATTTAAAAATTGTTTATCTCCACCACAAACAAAAATTATTCAAAATATGTTTTTTGTACAGAGTCATCTTGCCATTCAACTTGTCCATTTACAAAATATTCCACAAACTTAATTCGACAATATTTAGTATCATTACTAACATTCCCGCTGTTGGTGTCGTTTTGTAGATATACTAACACTTGCACTTCAATAATCTCATTTGAATTCATATAATTGAAATCGGGTGTAATGTATGAACGTTGAGACAGTATTAAGAAATTGTGAAGATAACAGTATGTCAAGACGAGGATGTTCATATGTTTTACTTCTTTCAAATTTGTAGCAGAATCGAAAATTCTAAATCTATTTAACAGTATGACAAACACATTTTCGACCATTCTTCTTGCCCTTGATAAACTGTAGTTGAAGACCATCCGATCATAATTCAACTGTTTCTTATTAAATGGTTTTAAAAAGTTTCGCATTAATGCAAATGCTTCGTCGTCCACGAATACATACAGAAGCTTGGTGGTACTATCTTTTGGATTTTCATCAGGAGGTAACTGCAAACTGTAGGTAATTAATTGTTCGTAAAATTTAGTATTGCTAATTACGCCCCCATCTGATATACTTCCATTTGTTCCTACATCACACGTCATAAATTTGTAAGCCGAATCCACAATAGCCATGAGTACAATACTATGAAACTTCTTGTAATTCCAGTACAGTGATCCACTTCCTGTTGGCGGAATTATGCGTACGTGCTTGACATCGACAGCTCCCAGACAATTTGGAAACTGCCATCTATCTTGAAAACCTTTAGCGACTTTTCTCCATTCGAATTCATTTTGTGGAAGCTAAAACAAAGACAAACATTGAAATTAGTTACACAATATTATGCAAATTTCTTTATTAATTCGAAATTACATTTTTATTTCATTTCTTTTTAATTTCAGGAGGACTCGCAGTCCATCAATGACAAATATGGAGATGACGATGAATATTCTGTACAAGGTCAATCGTCAGATCCAGAATTTACAATACCCACCCCATCTCCGTCATCAGGGAGTAATCGGTCAATGAGGAGCAAACGGTCAGCGGGTAGTAAGAGGAATAATTTCCTTCAAACAAGAAAGTGCTACAATTGGTGGCTGAGATGTTGAAAAAGAATGACGATATAACAGTAGGAAAACATGACANTCAGGGAGTAATCGGTCAATGAGGAGCAAACGGTCAGCGGGTAGTAAGAGGAATAATTTCCTTCAAACAAGAAAGTGCTACAATTGGTGGCTGAGATGTTGAAAAAGAATGACGATATAACAGTAGGAAAACCTGACAGCTTTGGAAAGCATGTTGCCGATGAATTGAATAAAATTCTTCCAGAAATGGTACCTTATGTTAAGAAAATTATAAACCTTGCTAAATTTGAGGGGCATAAGAAAACCTTGAATGCATTTTCATCAATAGTAACGCAGCGGGTGGCAGACCAACCATAGAACCATTTATCGACACCNTGAAAACCTTGAATGCATTTTCATCAATAGTAACGCAGCGGGTGGCAGACCAACCATAGAACCATTTATCGACACTGCAGCCATCACAAAATTATTTTTCGATGCCACTGTCGATACCGGGGCATTTTTCAAATTTGCAGCCATCCCAAACCAGTCTGCAACCAATGCAAGACCAATTTTCCACGAATATATCACCTCCAGAGATATAAGGTAACCATGCATCTGTTGCAGACTATTTTTCACAATTTGCTGACAAAGAATGTGCTTACCCGTACAAAAAACCTGATTTAATATAAACTATTTGCTTTTCTCATTATCTCCGAATAAAACTTTAAANTGTGCTTACCCGTACAAAAAACCTGATTTAATATAAACTATTTGCTTTTCTCATTATCTCCGAATAAAACTTTAAAGGCATTACTTACCTTTATATAATTCTTGAGTACCACAATAATGGCATTACAAGTTTCATGTGTATATAATATGATTTACAGTCTTAACTGTACTAAAAAGCCTCTTGATGGTGCTAGTGTCGCAGAGTTTTTATTTTTTTGTAAAGTGTATAAGTGTTGTACCCAGAATTACGTGTAGTTGTAGTGTTGCCCTTCCGACCAGGAGGTNTGTGCTTACCCGTACAAAAAACCTGATTTAATATAAACTATTTGCTTTTCTCATTATCTCCGAATAAAACTTTAAACGCATTACTTACCTTTATATAATTCTTGAGTACCACAATAAGGGCATTACAAGTTTCAGGTATTATTTTACTTATACTTGGAGTTGATATCACTGTATGAAACCTAAGACTTTGGTAAGTGCTTCCACTTAACAAAAATATCAATGTTGCACTTAGCCTTTCATGAGGAGTAATAGCCTCCCTCATATTGGTATCCTGCTTTTAAATAATAGGCGTCACAAGGTGTAATAACAGGAGATATGCATTATCATTCATCCGTAAATAATTCAACCAATCACATGGTTCTAAGCGAAGTTCCTTCATTAAATTTACACGAGACAATGAATTTCTTTTACGAAGCCAAGCTTTACTCCATTGGCTTCTTTTCTTCCGCTCTTTCTTCAGCACCAAAGCTAAGACTATTGCAACGAGACAGTCTTCATCCATGAGTTATTATATTACCACATATGTACACTTTTAAACCAGTATGAACAATATGTGTTCAACTAAAGCGAAAAATGTGTACACTATGTTCAGGGCTACAAAAAACTGAAACGACTGAGAACTGAACGGATCATGTAAAAACAAACCTTCTTCCGAACTGGAATGAAATGAGAACGGAAACTGAAACTGAACTAAGAACTGATGTAACCGTATAAAGGGGCCTTTATAGTAATGTGCCATCCTATCCCTAGGGCAGATATGCTGACGCACCAACCCATAAAACGAAACACACAGTGAGCCTCACAGTATTTATTATGTGTGATGTTATCCACTGTGTTCACCCCAGACTCCAGAGAGTGCTGTGCTGCATTGTCCTGCATCAGAGAGCACCAGGTGAGTTATTCATGCAGTGCTCTTCTGTATTCTTTGTGGAATGGGTCATGTGAATCATTAGTACATATCTGTGAGATAAAACTGTCATAACTAAGCATAATACTCAGTGTACACACTAGTAGTAGTAAATCTAAATTAAAGCATTACAGGAATGTTTTCCACTAATGAATGAGTAAGGGTAAATGCTATTTCACAAGGGAATAAAGAGAGACGTATGGTAGACTGGGTATATAATACCTATGTGGTTTATTGAAGACATTATAAAAACTACTTCCTTCTGTGTTACATTTACAACCATAGTTTAATTAAGTACTGAGCATTACATACCATCATATGTCTTGCAGAGTCTGACAAAATATTCCAAAACATTTTACATTTGTATTGCCAGGCTGGCCTTACAATTCTGCCAATTGGCCGCAAAACCTTTCAAACACAAATTACATTGTTTTATTTTCTACTGTTAGAAGTGAGTGTGTAATTGAATATTGCTATGTCATCTGACATGAGTCAAAATTTCATGTGCCATCGTGACTGTTCATTGCACCATTGTAGAACAATAGAGATCCAACTCTAATATAACTATTAAGTAAGTTAAATACCTTTAACAATGTAAAATACGTTAAAAGAGAATAAAGGACAGCTCACCGATTCTGGCGAGACATGCAACTGTGCCGCATTCTCGTGATCTGATGTGAGGGATAATTTCATAGATCCTGCACAACCATATAAGGAAATGTCACTATGCGTAGTTTTACGAAATATAAAATGTAAGAATTAAGATACATTTGAACATATTTTAAAGATAAAAATGACAGGTGGGATATATTCAATTTTAAATTTTAACAATATGGTTCAAAAAACTTTTCGATCTCATATTTTAGATCTCAAAAGGGCAGAGACGAGCAATCAAAGGCTCTATTCCGTTAATGTGTGTACAAATAGAAACTTGTCAAACCTTTTTCGTTTATAGCTTCTAACAATGGTTCCAGAAATGTCAGCAACACGACTTGGATAAGCTGTTCAAAAAAATTATTGTGATGTGTATATAATATGATTTACAGTCTTAACTGTACTAGTGCTAGTGTCGCAGAGTTTTCATTTTTTTGTAAAGTGTATAAGTGTTGTACCCAGAATTACGTGTAGTTGTAGTGTTGCCCTTCCGACCAGGAGGTTCTTACGGGCTAATCTGCAAAATGATGGGTGTGTGTTACTTACATTTCGGTGAATGAAGTCTGTGTATTGAAGTGTAGCATGCCGGTTTTAAGGCGTTCCAGCACGTGTGGTGAGGCAGTCAAGATATGGACGAATTGTAGAGGTGATGCATGAAAGGAGGTTACTTTTTGGGGCGAAGTTCAAATTTGGTGATTAAGGGGTAATGAGGGATTGAATGATGGATGGTCCAGTGCTACATCAGCCTTGGTTGGGGCCATTGTCACCTCGGCTCTGGTTCCTCGGGTCCACAATGGCGGCATCTCTTCTTAAGTGCTGCGTAGCGAGCAACAGGCGGCGGGGAAATGAGGTGGGTGGAATGGGATTTTCAAGCTGGCGAATGAATGGGTTGTCGAAGTGGCGAGAGCAGGAGTAGGTGAATTTGTCGGTGAGGTTAGCGAGGGTGACGTAGAAATGGAGGAGATAGGCGACGGTGAGAACGTAATGGCGGGTGATGGGGAGTGGAAGGCGGAGAATGAGCCGAAGTGAGCTGAAGAAAATGTAAGTGGGTGGTCGGAGTGTGTGAGTGGTGATGTGAGTCCAGGCAGGGCAAGCATAGGTGAGAATGGGGAGAATTAATGTACGGAATATCTGGACACGAACCTCGGGGGGAGTACCCGAGGATGGACAAAAAACAGGGGCGAGATGAATCATGGTGGTGCGTGCTTTGGTGGTGACAGAGTCGATATGGGAGATGAAGTTGAAGTGAGAGTCGAAGATGACGCCCAGGTACCTAAGGGTAGGTGACCAGGGGATGGGGGTGGTGACGATTCTGGGTGGGAGGTTCCCAGATGTGCGGTGACGAGAAAAGAGAATGGAGGTGGATTTGGAATGATTGAGCCCGATGACAAAGGGTGCAAAGTTGATTGTTGAGTGAGGTGAGTCCGCGACTGAGGCGGTCACTGATGAGGTTTTCGTGGGTGGAGGATGAAAGAAGGCAGGTGTCATCAGCGTACTGAACGACATGGTTGGGGGGTGGGACTTTCAGGTCGGCAATGTGGAGTGCGAAAAGAAAGGGGCTGAGGACCGAGCCTTGTGGAACTCCGGCAGGAATGTGGCAGGGGCGAGATAATGTGCCATCCACCCGCACCTGGTAGGAGCGACCCTCCGGGAACGAGCAGATGAGGTGGGGTGAAATGTCCATGCCTGAAAGGCGAGTGATGAGAAGTTGGTGAGGCACGGAGTCAAAGGCTCGGGCAAGTGATGAAGAGGGTGGCGTTGCTGCATCCTTGAAGTCTTCCCATGGCCTTTGTTGCTGGAGGGGGGTTATGCAAGTCACGCAGCCCACGTTGTTACACTCTGTCTTATGTTACTTAGCAAGATTTTGACAGTTCGGCGAAAGTAGCATAAAATATTTACCTTTTCGTTTATGTATCCTTTCACCATCATCTGGTGCATCAAGTGGAGGCTGTATATTTTATCAAAACACTGTCAGAAAATACACTTGCCACTGTACTGTTATGCTAAACAATATTTCAAGGTATTTTAGACTGGCATCTTCCTAAAAAAATTCTTAAGTTATAAAAGTAAAAATATAAAACCTTGCCAAAATTAAATATTTGCTAACTCTTTTTTAATTTGTCCGAAACAGCGAATTTAAGTTAACATTTGCGAGACGGTAGTTGTAGTTGTTATCATACTTTTGACATCATAGCTAAATAACTGGAACTAAAAGTAATTCGGGAAACTTGATTGAAAACACAAGTTTATTCGCTAACAACTCACCAAGGACTATTGCTATATAAGCAGTAATTCTGCTATTACTGATACTAAACAGTTCAAGTTGGAAATATGTGGTGTGGAATAACGTATGAATTGCTTAAAAACTATTCACGAGCATGCCACTTTTTTCGTTTTATTAATACAATATGGTAACAACAAGGAAACAATGAAATAGGTTTGCAGGAGAACAACATGGTGTGTAATGGATGTAGACGAATGGTAACCAGCCCAATAGAAATTACTGGTAATCAAAATTTCTGTTCACGATATATATATATGTACTTTAAAAGTTATGCAGAGCTTGCGGAAAAATAAAACTATTGGTATCTGTTCGAAGATTTTTTGTTTTACACACGAGAGCTAATTTTTTGTGGCTGGTAATGCTTCGGGAAAGAGCTGACAGATGGTGTGCATGGAATTGCATTGGGAGTTGTGAGAGCGTTACTCAACATATAGCAGCACGTTAACCTGACTCTTGATCTCGTATTTTTAAAAGTTGACTTTTCTTCTATTACTGACTCGAAACGACACAAATTTGAAATATATTTCGTCAAATTATTAGAAAAAGTTATTCAACAATATTATGCAATATTTCTGCATGGTTTTGGAATTAATATCAAGCACATATGGAAACCATGGATGGAGAGTGGATATAGGATGTGAAAAAGGTTTTGAAGTTGCGTTTCATTAGGATACGGATAGTTTTATCGTGCATTTCATTTTGAACACCTATACATTACTACTTTATCACAAAGTTTAGTTTGTTACTCTAACAATTGCTCTTTTGTGACCATGTAAATTAAAATGTATTAATTAATCTAGGAATGCTTTATTATTGTGTTTTTTCTGCTTGTCTATTGTGCGTCGGCAGTGCACTCAGAATAGCCAACGCTATATTAACTTTTGTTCGTTCGTGCATCAGCTGACACAGGATTTTGTAAATTGCACTTTGTTTGCTTCGTAAACATCAAGTTGCCACTAATTGACTGTCATAATCTTGCCAAGTAATATGAGATGGTCAATAGCTGCCGCCACATGCTTGGGCAAGCCATTTGACGGGAGTTAAGTGGTGTAGGACATCGGATAATTAGAATAAGATTTAACAACAAAGTTGGGCGACACTTGACGGGTTGTCGTGGGCTCAGGTGAATGTAAAATGTGTTGGAAATTTCATCGACAGATTTTTGGAAGGTTTGTTTAGGTCCATTCTGATCATAAGAGCGCCAGTTCGGTCGAGCAGAGACTTCTTCTCTAGGGGCGAGCCATTTACTCGTGTCGCTTTTCCTGAACTCACCTCGCGCCAACGATGATGTCGTATTATTAGAAAGTTATACCTATCTCACTGCCTAGTGAGGATGTAGGCCTCCTTACAGGCTACTAATTTACACATGAGGCTTTTAAATTGCCATCTGACATGCAAAAACATAATAAAGCCATGATCGGGGGTGCGGTGTTCTAGTGGATATAATACCCATAATTATATGACCTTGAAGCGGCCGGCAGTGAAATAAAACACCATTTACGAAACAGTCGTTTTTACATACTGCAAAAATTCCTCCTAGGAGGCATGTACATTGTTCCAACAACTATGGCTTGTTGGCAACAAAAGCTGCTAGAAAATGGGGGTGAATCCAATGAACAATTATGGTTGACATGAACCACACTTCCATGTTTGCCCTCGTGACAACTTGTATCTCCGCATTCACTTAAACCACCTAGCCGACACTGGGCCGAAGTGAACACTCGGCCGAGAGTATGTCAGTATGGGTCGGCAAGAATGGAACACACCCTCCTCGCCATCACATACTATGTCATCCAAGTGACCATCGTGCTTTATTTACTCCAAGAGGTAACTCTTTATGGGGTGGGGGGGATAAGTGGTCCAACACGTTGTCCCCCCGAAAGCCACAGCCACCAGGTGTTCCAGCAATTGGAGGACATGCCAGCACAACTTACGCCGCAACATCCTGTGTACTTCCTACCTGTGCGACATAGACTGGCCTGCTTACCGGAATAATAGTACTACGTGACTCCAAGTGCAGCTAATAGTAAGGAATAATATCGGAAAAAAAATAGTGTTCAAAGTGCTGTAGCCAAATTAATTAGTCATACTTTTATTAAAACCTCAAACGACTATGGTCACTTACCGCCCTTTCAGGGATGGACTCGTTCAGCCTACCCAAGCTGGATCACTTGGACTAGCCTATCAGTGAAAAAACCAGAAACTGGATTTCACTCAAGAAATTTACCGGAAATTGGAATACATTCTCAGCTTACTGTTATTGCAATTATTTCATTCATTAATTGTAATTATGTTCAATGCTTAAAATATTATTTATGTTCTCTTTCACAGCAAACTGACAATCAAAGCCTCGTTGTTTTTATTTTGTGTTTCTAGTGTAGCATNCCGACACTGGGCCGAAGTGAACACTCGGCCGAGAGTATGTCAGTATGGGTCGGCAAGAATGGAACACACCCTCCTCACCATCACATACTATGTCATCCAAGTGACCATCGTGCTTTATTTACTCCAAGAGGTAACTCTTTATGGGGGGAGGGGGGATAAGTGGTCCAACACGTTGTCCCCCCGAAAGCCACAGCCATCAGGTGTTCCAGCAATTGGAGGACATGCCAGCACAACTTACGCCGCAACATCCTGTGTACTTCCTACCTGTGCGACATAGACTGGCCTGCTAACCGGAATAATAGTACTATGTGACTCCAAGTGCAGCTAATAGTAAGGAATAATATNCGTGACTCCAAGTGCAGCTAATAGTAAGGAATAATATCGGAAAAAAAATAGTGTTCAAAGTGCTGTAGCCAAATTAATTAGTCATACTTTTATTAAAACCTCAAACGACTATGGTCACTTACCGCCCTTTCAGGGATGGACCACTTGGATCACTTGGACTAGCCTATCAGTGAAAAAACCAGAAACTGGATTTCACTCAAGAAATTTACCGGAAATTGGAATACATTCTCAGCTTACTGTTATTGCAATTATTTCATTCATTAATTGTAAATATGTTCAATGCTTAAAATGTTATTTATGTTCTCTTTCACAGCAAACTGACAATCAAAGCCTCGTTGTTTTTATTTTGTGTTTCTAGTGTAGCATCNTTATTTATGTTCTCTTTCACAGCAAACTGACAATCAAAGCCTCGTTGTTTTTATTTTGTGTTTCTAGTGTAGCATCATCCCCCATGACATTACAGTCACAAACATAATCATCACTTAATTAATCATGTGGATGTCACCAACATGTTATTAAACAGGAAATTGTATTTTATATAATATTGATTAGCATTTAGAGTGTCCATTTTTTAAATGTAATTTTTGGCGCCAGTTTTGGCAACCATTAGAGGAAGCCGACACCATGATTTTAGTTTGACTTCAGCATTCGACCTAGCCCGCTAAAAGGGAGTTTCGCTCTGCCAGGACTCCGTCCACCCACAACTTTTGCTGTAACCACCATCACCAATAATAATGTTAATCAACCGGATAATTAGCACATTCAGTGCCTAGGGGACGACCATTTGTCTCTCTGTGTGTTAACCAGGGTTTAATGCCCTACACATCTTTTCAATAATTTACATGACTTGGGCTGCTTTTGCAGTATATGTCACAGTCGGACCAGATTTCTGGGTCCGCATCAACTTTCAACATATTAGTGTAAATGTATATGTATAAAAGCAGTTAGTAAACGTCTTAAATCACCATGAGCGTTTCATTTACTTTACCCCTGAAGGCATTTCGGGCACTGCACCTTAATGCAGCAAAGTTTAATNAATCACCATGAGCGTTTCATTTACTTTACCCCTGAAGGCATTTCGGGCACTGCACCTTAATGCAGCAAAGTTTAATAAGGCGTGCGAGGCAGTCAACAACCTCGCCAGAGTAATAAATGAAACCACTTGGTATGTGGAATAATTGATAAGTTCAGTATCTGCATGCACTCCAAATTGATAAAGGATTACAGGCATCTACAGGCTGTCGACCGCACGACTCTAACTCATGCTCCCGGAGTTATGGCGTCGGTCAATTTCACCAATATTCGCCTTAACCTGGATAAGCCAGGTAAGGCGGGGACCCACATAATCATTCCTGGAAACCCTGCATGTCTCGGTGCTACAATCCCGGTGCTTTTGAGCTGGTGGGACGTAGGGGACGAAAAATAAGCTACAGTTACATAATAAGACTGACTATAGATGCTATAAGGTGAGTAATGCAAAAAAATGGGGAAGGTCCATAGGCACGCATTGCATGACCACCCCCGGCAGCGCTAAAAAACAAACGGAAGAAAATGGCGGATGTCCACCAAGACCCAGCCCAAAAACGCGAGAGAAACACAAGAAAATACAAAACATATTCTATAAGAATAACAAGCACACCAATACATCAGGATCCTGAATTACAAAACCAATGTACACATATTGATTAGCTGTGACAACGAAATTTAATGAAAATTTAAAATTATGTTTGCAGTAAACAAGGTAAGCAATGTATTGTGAAAAGTATCTGTGGCTGTCTTTCGCAGTGTGTTACCTTCTTCATTTAATTAAAAGCACAATCACACTACAATAAAGAAATGTAGAAAGAAAATAATTATACTCTCAATTTTAATTATGATAAAAGTGGCATTGGGCGGTTCGACCTGGGCAAGTCTACTTCCACCCCAGGAAGGGTGTGGGTAGCCATGCCTAAATTACTATAAAACAAGGTAATTACTTTTTTATCAGCATTATTCTNTCCACCCCAGGAAGGGTGTGGGTAGCCATGCCTAAATTACTATAAAACAAGGTAATTACTTTTTTATCAGCATTATTCTGGTTGAATTTGATAATGTTTGCACTCTCAGGAAAATTGCCTGGGTGTCANTAATTACTTTTTTATCAGCATTATTCTGGTTGAATTTGATAATGTTTGCACTCTCAGGAAAATTGCCTGGGTGTCAGGACACACTCGCAATAGTCGCACATACACACACGGGGATGTGACACGGGAAGAGGGGGTGCATGAAGGGGGTTGCTGGAACTTTGCAGCCGTTGTGGCCCCCTCGCTGAATTAATTTACCCTGTAGCAACTTCACGGCATCTGCAAGGGGTGGTGGGTGTTGTTTCGTGATTATGATCGGCCCGAATTAATATGTTTTCAAAAGTTACCTCTTGATGACAATAACGTGGGATGGTCACCTGACTCCGGCAGTGCCTCAGGCATCGTGCAGGTAGGGTGCACTCTTAGTGCACTGTTCCGAGGCAGGAGTCGTGGAGCTGTAACAGCCATATTCAGGTAGACTCCCAGTAGAGGGTACATCGCAGGTTTGAGCCGAAGCAGGGCGAATGGGCTAAGGGAGGAGGGACGTGGAACACATCAATTTTGTTTCTGACCAAATGCATACTACAATAATAAAAGCACTTTTAGTAAATTATTTATCACAGAGTTAGGATTTTCTGTTGGCAACAGAGAGGTTCTTCATGGACGAGTCCTCCACTAGTCCCGAGCAGTGGTGTAAGGTAGCTCTCACTTTGTACACAACACATGCATGGAGATGAAAACACTGCCTGAACAGGGCACACAAGGGGTAACTGGACCAGGAACTGCTGTTTTCCCCTNACATGCATGGAGATGAAAACACTGCCTGAACAGGGCACACAAGGGGTAACTGGACCAGGAACTGCTGTTTTCCCCTCGCTGCATTCATTTCCCCAGCAGTATTTTTAGTGGGGACTCTTCTGGATGTAATTAGCCAGCGAAAATTATCGCACCCTCAAAATATACCTCTTGAGGGTATGGAGGGAGGATGGCCACTTGATTCCGGTGGTACCANCGAAAATTATCGCACCCTCAAAATATACCTCTTGAGGGTATGGAGGGAGGATGGCCACTTGATTCCGGTGGTACCATGGAAGTATATCGGTGGGGTGCACTTCCCACACACCATACCAGATCTGGAGTCCGTGAGAGTGGCCACCGGCATTCGTGGCTTGACTAGTCCCCAGTATAATGCGTGACATAGACGTGCAGTGGCGGCGGGACGAACTGACTAAGGGAGGAGGAATGTTGCACACACATTATTCACAGCAAAATTAAATTTAATGTGTCATAGTTCTTAATATTCTCCACTTCATATAAATTCACTTAATTTTGTCAGTTCCAGGAAAGTAGCGTGGTCAAAATGCATCGTTCCATCACAACAGCTGTTCTGTCTTTGCAGAAAACAATGTGTGTAAACAAATGTTATGATCAATGTAGGGTGGCTTTCCAAATTGTTTTATTTTTGTTATGGACAAATTATAATGCTGGGGAACGATTTTTTTTCATTGNTGTAGGGTGGCTTTCCAAATTGTTTTATTTTTGTTATGGACAAATTATAATGCTGGGGAACGATTTTTTTTCATTGTGGGTGGATGGGGCTGAAAAAAAAAGTGAGACGGCATTGTTTTACAGCTCTTCCTACGAGACTGTATCAATTTGAATGTTATTTTGTTTTAATGGACCAGTGGAAAATTGTGATCGTACGCAAGCAACTGTCGAATTATTATTATAACATGGAAAGTTTTAACCTCCTCCAAAATTAGAAAACACGATAAATATCACTTAGTTTATACCGATTCGAGTAATATACACATTCGGTACATAGGTTAAATCTTTTGTGGAGTTGGATATTCCATAACAATAATTGTGTTAATTTTACATCATAAAACAAAGCTGAAATTGCGGTTTTCTATATAGTACTTCATAACGGCGCGGAAAATGGCGGACCAAGCAATACACTTGTCTTGCAAGTAAACACACCAAAAATACTTCCTTTCAGCCAACATTGATTAATAAAAGTAAATACAAAAATTATTATCTATCTATACAATATTCCGATAACACCAGTAAGGTACTCGCTTAAATGTGACATAATAGATCACATACATTGGTATTCATTTAGGTGGAAACGTTTCAATGATCACAAGTGCCCAAGCCAAAAGAAATAGTGCATTACTTTAAACACAATATTTAACCCATCAATGTTGTAAGTATTATTTAAATTTTGAATTAAAACTTATTTCTGAGTACTATTTTAATTATCATCAATATCGGCAACATAACACACAATCGGCTGATTCAATACTTTGCTAACGAGAGCATTTACTGTTTACATAGTGTTTAGGTTGGTCACATTATCAAAATNTCAATATCGGCAACATAACACACAATCGGCAAGAACTCATCGGCTGATTCAATACTTTGCTAACGAGAGCATTTACTGTTTACATAGTGTTTAGGTTGGTCACATTATCAAAATTTAGTGTACTTATACGAAATAAAGTATATTGTCGTATTTCATCTTAATTTCGAGACCGAACCTGACACTCATCCCGATGCACACCGTATGCGTCCCAGAGTGTCCATAAAGGAATGCCGGTGCAGTCCATCAGAACACCCAGCATAACAGTGCACAAGGAAGCTGCGGTCACGAGCTGGATAAAATGGCAGAGACCAGCGATGCCAACAAACCATCTAACATGACCACGTGGCCGACATACCAAGAGTGTGACTTCACATCAGCCAGTGTTTTTATATTTGACTATTAAATAAAATGCAATCAGGGTAATTATTAAGAATAGGGACTTTTCTGAAAAACGCAACAAAAATTCAAAATTATGATATTTTTCTACTTTACTAATCACGCAGAACTCAAATATACTACGGGTGTAACTTTAAAATAAGTACAAAATATTTAAACAAATGTAACAAATTTCCGTTAAGTGCGAGCCGTTCGGCCGGTGTGTTTACGTCGACGTATCTGAACGAAATGTCCTAGACCAACAACAGTTTCATTATTAGGCTCTGCACAGCTTACCTTGTTCATATTCAAGAGGGCATAATGTTAAAATAAGTAAAACATTAAAAAAAAAAANTAGGCTCTGCACAGCTTACCTTGTTCATATTCAAGAGGGCATAATGTTAAAATAAGTAAAACATTAAAAAAAAAAATTGCGAAATGTACGAGCAGTTTGCCCGGTTTGTTCAAGTCTATTAACGTCTACTGCCATTATTAAAGGCCGCGCATTGCTGATTCCATGCTACCTAGTGGCCTAGGATGCATTACGGGCATTGTAACAGTCAATTTAAAAGAAATCCGTCGCCTTTGTGTCTTCGTCGGGTCTAGTTCTGTCGGATTTAAAAACGGAGAAAGCAATAACGTGTGCTTCTGTGCGTTATATTTGANCTCTTCGTCGGGTCTAGTTCTGTCGGATTTAAAAACGGAGAAAGCAATAACGTGTGCTTCTGTGCGTTATATTTGACTGTAAACGAGTGTTTCATTGTGTTATATTCTGCTGAAAACTAGTGATTCAGTGCGTTATATTAGCGCATGTGGCGGATTAGTGGAACAGGGTATATCGTCGATTGAATTGACTATTGACAGAGGAATTATATCAGGTGAGTTAATCGATATAATTTTGGTGTGTTTTACGGTTCCTTTAAATCCCTACAATCCTAAATTCGTAGTTTAATGTAAANTTTGTTCAAGTCTATTAACGTCTACTGCCATTATTAAAGGCCGCGCATTGCTGATTCCATGCTACCTAGTGGCCTATGATGCATTACGGGCATTGTAACAGTCAATTTAAAAGAAATCCGTCGCCTTTGTCTCTTCGTCGGGTCTAGTTCTGTCGGATTTAAAAACGGAGAAAGCAATAACGTGTGCTTCTGTGCGTTATATTTGACTGTAAACGAGTGTTTCATTGTGTTATATTCTGCTGAAAACTAGTGATTCAGTGCGTTATATTAGCGCATGTGGCGGATTAGTGGAACAGGGTGTATCGTCGATTGAATTGACTATTGACAGAGGAATTATATCAGGTGAGTTAATCGATATAATTTTGGTGTGTTTTACGGTTCCTTTAAATCCCTACAATCCTAAATTCGTAGTTTAATGTAAAACCCCAAAAAAACTAAGTTAGTGTAAAACCATACAATCGTAGTTTAGTTTAAAACCCTAAACTCCTAGGTTAGTTAAAAACCCTACAACCTAGGTTAGTTTAAAAATGTAAAATAGTGATTGACCCATCGTGGGGTTAGGTGGGCACATATTAAGAAATTAGTCTTACGTTAATGCCCCTCGTATATTCGTATTCTACATCATTAGTAGAGTGGATATATACAATTTTCCGTGATTTTTTTTTTACAGAAAACCCCCTAAACTTAATTATTACCATTCTGGGTGCATTCTAGTGTTCGTTTGACGTCATTATGTACGTAAGAAACTCGAAACTATAACGAAACCCTTCGGACTTTCGTTACAGCATTTTATTATTAAAACTTGGCGGGTGCGTGTAACAGGTTGTTTTTTGGAACTGTTAAAGAAGATAATCGTGAAGTAATGTGCCTTCATACATGACAAAAAACATAAAAACATATTTCAGAAATACATTTTTTGAATTCCTAATTAATCTTTGGTTTAATTGCAGTGTAGCGTGGCTATTGAGGGAATGTATTATTTTATTACAGTTTTGTATTAAGAAACACGAGAACACAAATGCAGATTTAATAAAAAAAAACTTCCTTTGATTAATGAAGTTCGTAAATGCCTGGAAAGGCAGCGCTAAATTGTAAATTATTCATAGTAGTTTAAAACAAAATTACTTGAAAATAATTTAGTGGAANGGAACTGTGAAAGAAGATAATCGTGAAGTAATGTGCCTTCATACATGACAAAAAACATAAAAACATATTTCAGAAAGAAATTTTTTGAATTCCTAATTAATCTTTGGTTTAATTGCAGTGTAGCGTGGCTATTGAGGGAATGTATTATTTTATTACAGTTTTGTATTAAGAAACACAAAAACACAAATGCAGATTTAATAAAAAAAAAAAACTTCCTTTGATTAATGAAGTTCGTAAATGTCTGGAAAGGCAGCGCTAAATTGTAAATTATTCATAGTAGTTTAAAACAAAATTACTTGAAAATAATTTAGTGGAANTCTGGAAAGGCAGCGCTAAATTGTAAATTATTCATAGTAGTTTAAAACAAAATTACTTGAAAATAATTTAGTGGAAATTCATATATTGATATTAATACAATCGACTATAAACACGACAGCTTCTGGTTTGTTGTCCATCGTTTATTTATGATTTTGGAATTATAAATATCAAAGGAAACAGCTTGCAACCAAACAGCAAAATGGTCATTGAGGAAAATATTTTTGCATGTAACAACCCAAGATCTGTCTGCTTTCTTTTACCGACATACCTGCGAGTCTATTTCAACACAGTGTGTACGAAATTAAAGCATATTTATGTGTAATACAGAACACGTGCAGTCGATTTAGAAATAGTGGTATGTCAGCAAATGTGACACTTCTACCTTTTTCCGAGATTACGTTATTTACTTAATACTATTATTTTAAACACGCCAAAATCCATCAAAATATTTTTTTAGGGGTTTACTACTTTGGTTTATTAATGTTTTAAAGCTTAAGTATTCACAATTTATAAACAAACACGCGGAATACAGTTAAAGTTCATGTGCATAGTGTCGCCTTCTTGCTTTTGCTAACGAAAACAAACTTTGCCGGAGTCTTGGAGGGCTGTAACGAATGTCTTAGAATACTAAATTGCCTTTCTCGACGATTTTATTAGTTTAAAGAGCTTTTGAAACTTAATGGATAACTTAAAATAGCCCCCTTAAATCAATAGGTAAATTTAGGAACGAAAATTACCAACATAGGGCAGGTTGCTTTCAGTTTAACTAAGGTACTTAAAAAGCTGACCAGACACTGAACAGATGCTGAAGCAGTAGCTGTTCATTTTGATTCATGNGTTTAACTAAGGTACTTAAAAAGCTGACCAGACACTGAACAGATGCTGAAGCAGTAGCTGTTCATTTTGATTCATGAAGGTTCCAGCCAGGATACAAGGCCCTTGTTTGAGGTGTAGTATTGATAAAGTAATTGATTTTTCAAAGGGGTGAGCCAGAGGGAATTAATAAAGTAACATAATTTTTAATTTGAAACTGCCCCAAATTTTACAAGCAAGCTTGTAGCCAAGTACGTAACTTTTATTAATTTAAATGTCTGATTTCCCTGTATTGAGCTTTTATGTATTTAGGTGNGCTTGTAGCCAAGTACGTAACTTTTATTAATTTAAATGTCTGATTTCCCTGTATTGAGCTTTTATGTATTTAGGTGTAGGTTATTTTGACTTAAACTGTGGCTCGCACTGGCTAGCATCTGTGTCCGGCCTTGCTCACTTCGTTTTTGGGCTGCTGCTGGGGGTGGATGTTCATGGCGAACTGTTTTTCACTTCCCACTCCTCCCTCTGTCCCTTTGTACAAGGGAAGTTTAATTTTACAATTTTCGGTAATGGCAGTTTGCACTCTTACTGTGGTCGGGCACAATAATGAGCATTTTCCTCATGCCCCACATATTTACGTTAATTTCCGATTTAATACGAGACGTTTTGAAGAGTCCTTTGCAGATGGCAATTTTATGTGCGGCGTTAACTGTGCAGTACTCAACTTGTTTGCAATGACGTGTGTTTTGTATTCACGAATGAGAATAAAATTTTACTAACAGAACATGTACAGTATCGCCTGCTTTAATTGCGGCAGGCAACATCTTGCAGTGGCAACACTGGTTAACTAGCGAGTAGGTCCTCAGTCGCCGTGCATTCCACGACGTGCACATTACCAACCAGACAGAGACCCCGAGATTTTGTGCTCTCCCGACCTAGCCATGTTACAATTGGGTCTGCCCTTAACAGAATATTTTTCTTACTTGAATTTCATTTCCCTCTTTGGAATCTCACAGATAGCCCTCCATCCTGTTTTGATGGCCAGAACGACCATGGGGATGACAATGGTATTATTGTGAAATAATCACTTCATATTGTATAAATGTTCAATTAATTATCAAGATACCCTATTTCATTTACAGCAGTTGTTCTGCATTTTAAAATTCAGTGATGCCAGAAATNTTCAATTAATTATCAAGATACCCTATTTCATTTACAGCAGTTGTTCTGCATTTTAAAATTCAGTGATGCCAGAAATGACAATTTTGTCATAAGCGATACAGATTTTCTAAACCCATCAAACACAAAAAAATTTAGAACCTGTCAAATTTTCAAAATGTTTGATGGAAACTAGTGTTTACAGAGTGTTGGTAACATTTATTTTTTCTACGTCTCAATTTTCGTTCCCACGTCATTGTGAAATAATTTTTGTCTGCATCTTGAAATGTGTTTTTCTTACTTCTGCAGCCAGTGTTAGGACTTAGATTATTGGCAAAAGAATCTTTTACTGGTAGCTGGCAAATGGACAAAATCACCAAAAGATGCTGTATGCTGCTTTGCAGGTTTCTGCCTGCAAAAACTGAAGGGATTGTGTTGCACGCCATGAAGTGTTCTTGCCAGTCGTATGTGACTGGTGTAGAATGATTTAATGTTTTGACAGAGAATGGTGTAATGTGTAGAGTTCCGTATTCACCTTGACTATCCTCCAACCTTTCCAAGCGGCTCTAGGTGCAGGGTTGGCGGGGAGTGGGAGTCTTTCACGTATATAGCTTGAGGGTACATGTGCCGATGGCAATGCCACCCTGGTAAACCTGGTGATCTTCAGATAACCATTGTTCAACAGGGTATGGTGGGATCATCACTTGGATAGGTGACTGCCCGAGGAACACCCCGTGGCCAAAGGCGCACATCTAACACTAGATAAACGTACTAGGGTCATCATAAGGTTAGGCATGGAGGTGAGGTAGTGTCGACCAGGTATACTCCATCCTGTCCCAGACTGNTTCAATTAATTATCAAGATACCCTATTTCATTTACAGCAGTTGTTCTGCATTTTAAAATTCAGTGATGCCAGAAATTAAAATTTTGTCATGAGCGATTCAGATTTTCTAAACCCATCAAACATAAAAAAATTTAGAACCTGTCAAATTTTCAAAATGTTTGATGGAAACTAGTGTTTACAGAGTGTTAGTAACATTTTTTTTCTACGTCTCAATTTTCGTTCCCACGTCATTGTGAAATAATTTTTGTCTGCATCTTGAAATGTGTTTTTCTTACTTCTGCAGCCAGTGTTAGGACTTAGATTATTGGCAAAAGAATCTTTTTACTGGTAGCTGGCAAACGGACAAAATCACCAAAAGATGCTGTATGCTCCTTGCAGGTTTCTGCCTGCAAAAACTGAAGGGATTGTGTTGCACGCCATGAAGTGTTCTTGCCAGTCGTATGTGACTGGTGTAGAATGATTTAATGTTTTGACAGAGAATGGTGTAATGTGTAGAGTTCCGTATTCACCTTGACTATCCTCCNCTGGTGTAGAATGATTTAATGTTTTGACAGAGAATGGTGTAATGTGTAGAGTTCCGTATTCACCTTGACTATCCTCCAACCTTTCCAAGCGGCTCTAGGTGCAGGGTTGGCGGGGAGTGGGAGTCTTTCACGTATATAGCTTGAGGGTACATGTGCCGATGGCAATGCCACCCTGGTAAACCTGGTGATCTTCAGATAACCATTGTTCAACAGGGTATGGTGGGATCATCACTTGGATAGGTGACTGCCCGAGGAACACCCCGTGGNTTCAGATAACCATTGTTCAACAGGGTATGGTGGGATCATCACTTGGATAGGTGACTGCCCGAGGAACACCCCGTGGACAAAGGCGCACATCTAACACTAGATAAACCTACTAGGGTCATCATAAGGTTAGGCATGGAGGTGAGGTAGTGTCGACCAGGTATACTCCATCCTGTCCCAGACTGGGACACCAGGCACAAGCAACCCGAGGGGACAAANGGGACACCAGGCACAAGCAACTCGAGGGGACAAAGACTTCCTGGCGAGGAAAGGTTGATGTCCCCGAGAAGCCTCGCTTTGTGTCACCATGATTGAGGTTATCCTATAGTGGGAAACTAAATGTCTAGCCAGAATTTGAGTAATCAAAAACTACAGTCTTACACTTACAAGAATGACACGAAGCGTCGGCTATGTAGAAATTAAATTTCAGCAGCATACATTTTGGTTGGAGGTATGAGAATGTTGCGAGATATGTTGGAATCTGTGTATACATTCCTAAAGATTTTCGGGGAACATATACCAAATAATTTCCTATTCAGAATCAGTTTGGTTTCACAAAAAGGTCAAGAATGCTCTCACCACAGGTTTAACTCTCAACATAACCATTAACATTTTGCATTTGCCAAATGTCTTATAAAACTCCTTTTTTAAAATATATAGAATGTTACTTCATATATTTCATAAAGCTGCATCAAGTACATAGAGATATGCAGAATGACAAACCTGACTTGAGCTTAAAAACATGCATGTACATTAATGAATTTAACAAGGACAACCCCACACCCCTTTGAGACCAACTTGTGCATCATGCACCACAATGGCAACATTGTCCCTGGAGCATATGCAGAAAAAACAAGTTTAACACAATGCAGGCTCTGACGTACATAATGGCCATGAACAAGTCATTAATATTACTTGCTTTCATTTTGATATGTACACGTACATAATGTACTAGTTTTCCATTGTGACCAGAGGTTTTATGCCCATCCGGCAGGCGAGGTACTAAAATTCTGTCCACCAGTTTTGGTGTACGAGAATTTTGTGTGACTACAGAGCGATACCAAAATTAAAATAAAGTAAAGTATATTAACGTGTGCAAAGCAAGTAAAATTTGAATGCAGGGTATTTTGTGTCTCTTGCAGTGTAATTCAAAGTGTTATTAGGTATGTTTTACATAATTCTTGAATGACATCTTTTAAGCTAAAATTCTTTTAAGTGTGTATTTTAATGTAAGGGCAATATGTTAATTTTAATTTTCCCAGTGTTTTTACATCTTTGCAAGAGGGTTTAACGTGTTGTTTTTAAGTTTCAGTGGTCTGGGCGTGCAGCTGGCATGACCTTACCCAACCATGCACCCCAGTCAGACAGTTCCTGTTACGGCTTGTGCGAAGCGAGTAGGACAATGTCCCTCCAGCACCTTCAACAATTTTCACCGACCATTTATCTGCAAAAGTGTTCTAATTTATTTGGAACCTTTTAATTTGTGTGTCCGAGAAGCCACATTGCTTCCCCGCAGAATAGCATTGTCCAGGGAGGCTTAATTCACCTTGATTCCAAGTTGTGCGGCCCACGTGCCCTCAACATTATTATAAGCAAAGTCTTCCAGCAGAGTTTTCGAAAATTCACCAATGTACACCGGACGTTTGAAAACAACTGTTTTGTTTGATTCTGGTTAACCCAAATTGATCCACCAGTTCAACCGGCCTGAAAATCCGGTGGATCTGGTAGATATGCACCATAAAATAAATTGATAAATTTTCAAACGCTTTATCTTAAGAATAAAAGTTAAAAACACCCGTCATCTAATTTTCAAGCATTCCAAAACATACAAAAGTGATTCAGATATCATGTTTTACAAATGGGCGATGAAAACTTAAGAATCTAAGTTTTTGGGCATTAAATTTGCATCTGGAAGCAGACTAAAATACAGTTGAAAATCAACCTGATGTTGAGAAAATGTCTCAACCAATGCACACGGGTGTATCTACCACTGGTGCATCCATCAATGAATTTCTGAAAACGCGGCAGGCGAGCTTAGGTTCTGGCATGCATAAGTTTTATTTGTGTGCTTCACGTGATGTGAAGTATTAAGTACAAGGATAGTATACATGTGTTTTGCCAAATTTCTTATTATTCTTTTGCATAGTGTCTTTGGGTGTGTCTATGCACAGGTCCCCAGTAACCCGCAATCATATCAGCTCTTTTTAGGCATGAGGGAGCCGTACTACCCTGAATCCAGACCGCGCAACAAAGGAGATTACATCCGGGTGGTCTACCACAACGCTTTTTAAATCAAGAGTCTNATTAAGTACAAGGATAGTATACATGTGTTTTGCCAAATTTCTTATTATTCTTTTGCATAGTGTCTTTGGGTGTGTCGATGCACAGGTCCCCAGTAACCCGCAATCATATCAGCTCTTTTTAGGCATGGAAATCAACCTGGCATGAGGGAGCCGTACTTCCCTGAATCCAGACCGCGCAACAAAGGAGATTACATCCGGGTGGTCTACCACAACGCTTTTTAAATCAAGAGTCTCNCCCTGAATCCAGACCGCGCAACAAAGGAGATTACATCCGGGTGGTCTACCACAACGCTTTTTAAATCAAGAGTCTCTGCTCTTGTGTCACCATCACCAGCGGTGGCTGTTGTCAGGCGGGTAACTTCCATTCTCATGCTCACCTTACATTCTCCATCTAAATTCAACATCTTGGATTGCCATGCATGTCCCAGCCACTCAACACACAGTCCAGCGTTAAACATGGGGAATGTTCTTAATGGCACGGGTAAATTGAACATATTGATAGTGGAAGTATATTTTTATTCAAAAGAAATACAGTAAAAATTGTATATACACACTTAGATATTACTTTTTTTNTGATAGTGGAAGTATATTTTTATTCAAAAGAAATACAGTAAAAATTGTATATACACACTTAGATATTACTTTTTTTTATAGCTATAGTAATAATTTAAACAAATTACAGTACCCACGAAATATGCCAGCACCAGCAGAGCAGTTTACTAAACCATTTGGAATGTTAATTTGCGGTATTTCATGATTTTTGGCTTATAGTAGATTCTTCATTTCAGTCCTAGAAAAAATGGTCCCTTCTAAATGTCTTATCAAAGCTANAGATTTTTGGCTTATAGTAGATTCTTCATTTCAGTCCTAGAAAAAATGGTCCCTTCTAAATGTCTTATCAAAGCTATTTTCAACAATATGCTTTTTATAGATAACTCTGTACTAGTAGCTTAAGTAGTTAATTTAAATCGAAACACTTATTTATCAATAATAATACTCAAACTGCTTTAAATTTTGAAATATTATGATTTGCTTCTACATTTGATTACAATACAAATCAAAGTGGAAAACCATAATGAAATATTGAGAATTACAGAAAAGAATGGCCACAGAATTCGCAAAGTTAAATAAAATATTTCAAGTCAAATTTATTTATGCCTGGAAATGATGCCAGTCTTACTAGATGAGGAATTTTCAAACCCTGGGTTGGAAATTTTACTCATAAATTTTTTTAACGCTTATCAAGTNCAGTCTTACTAGATGAGGAATTTTCAAACCCTGGGTTGGAAATTTTACTCATAAATTTTTTTAACGCTTATCAAGTTTTACAGGATAACCAAATTACATATAATTTAAAATTACACTTTAAGTACTTGCTATCAAATTTGATTAAGTTGCAGNCTTACAGGATAACCAAATTACATATAATTTAAAATTACACTTTAAGTACTTGCTATCAAATTTGATTAAGTTGCAGCACACTGTAAACCCAAGTGTTATTTCAAATTCAACCATTAAAAGCTTCCATAAAATATTAAATTCTATCTTCGTAAATTCAAATATAAAGTTATGTTTAGAGGCATGACATTTTTCAGCAATCTTTGAAAATGAAATCCTATCGCACAAAGAAATCTCCGTATAGGCACCACTCGTCAGTTATTTTCGTTCGTTTTCTTTTGTACATAACCTAGACACTTACAAAAACTGAACTCCTAAAATATATTAACATTATAAACATAAAATTTAAATTAAGACTTAATTTAAACAGCATTGTTATCACATACCACAGCAATAACGGTTTCACTAATTATTAGGTAAAAAATGCACACTTAAAAATGCTGGTATCATACAAGGTGAGATCCTAAAATCTAAGGAACTCAAGTTGCTAGTAAAACTTATCATACACTAAAAATTAATCACTGAACCACTACAAGTAAAATGTCTTAAAACTTTTGCACTAAGTTAAATATAATAAAATATGTACAACCTACAGTAATTCATTAAACTTAATTCTATGTTGCCAATACACACAATACAAAATTTGAATATTTAAGAGAGTCATGCATTCTTAAAAAAAAAAAAAATAACTTTCAGCTTGTTATATTTTAATCCTCAGCTGATTTNATTTAAGAGAGTCATGCATTCTTAAAAAAAAAAAAAATAACTTTCAGCTTGTTATATTTTAATCCTCAGCTGATTTATTTTAAGCAAATATAAGATTTTATGCTTTCAATAAATCTGTCATATTGTATGAGCGCTTTGCTTGCAACTTGCTAACACAGCCACTTAAAAAATTTAAATTACAGCAATCTAAAGGTCACAATTAAATGATTTACACACACACACACACACACACACACACACACACACACGCACACAAACAGATATACAAGATGTTCTCCAGTCAAAAATATGCAACGTATGGGTGATTTNCACACATGCACACAAACAGATATACAAGATGTTCTCCAGTCAAAAATATGCAACGTATGGGTGATTTACCTTTTTTTGCTCAATTTTTTTATACATGTATTTGCTTCTGCACATGATACATAACTAAGGAAAGCAATTAATTGCTTTTCACAGCCACTCCTTAGAAGGTCTGAATTATTTATCATAATTTACACAAAAGCATTTGTCAGTATTAATTCGCAGCAATTTTATTGCTTCCCCGAGAAATTTTACACTTAATTAAGCTCATTGAAATTGAGCATAATAAACATAAAATGTTTGCTGCAAATCACCAGCTTCTTGTCAACTAGTATTATAATTTTGTAGCCAACATTTCTGCAAGTTCCAGTACATGATAAAAATGATTGATAAACTGTTTGCTGATTGTCCGAATTTGTTTTTTATTGCTTTACGCTGTTTAATGAAATTTTATTTCGACAAAGTATCTTTTTCTTATGAACTATTTTAAATTTTGACATTCATCAGATTTACCTTTTATTTATGCTTTGATAACACCTACTGCAGTATGTGAATGCAAATATCTTATATTTTTATTTCTCTCAATATGCATGCTTTATTCACAAAACCTGTATAAAAATTACCTTAAATTTGTATGGTGGGGTAAAAATACAATCATTTTACCAGAACAAAATACACAAGCAGAAAAACTGTACAAGAAATATAAACAACTACGAAAATCAAAATCAGAAATAACTTTATCTTGCGAAATCACCCACTCTGTCCTAAAACTTTCGATGTAACATCATTCAACCCTGTTTTACGCAAACATTTCAAAATCAAAACAGTCTGCTTCAAGTAAAAATCTTCCAATCTGAAATTCAATTAAATTCCAAAAATGTCTTAAATCACATTAAAAACTATTACAAGTTAAATGAAGCAATAGTCCGGAGTCGTGCAGCCATGTAGCGTCAGAACGAGCTGTTTCGGGCGAAGTCTGTCTGCAGTCTGGCGTGCTAGCGCCTCCTGTTGGGCGCGGCCCGGGCAGCGGGCTTGGGCTTGTTGTGCAGCATGGTGGCACACTTGGGGACGTGCCTGGCAGCGACCTGCTCGTTGAAGCGCCGGCTGCAATGCGGGCACTGCACGTAGTCGGAGTAGTCCGATGGCGGCGGAGGGGGCAGGTCTGACACCTTGCCACCAGCCGCAAGGTGCGCTGAGGCCTGCTTCGCCGCACGGATCGTGGCTATGAAATCCTCGTGTTTCCTGCGCCAGTCTACTTTCTTCGTGCTCGTCTCCTGCAAGTACACGCCAATACATCATCTTCGACTATGCCAATACAGAAAGACTGCACATCCCACAAATTATTTTAAGTAATGCACAAAAGTAATTAATTTAGTAAAAATCTACACTGTAATCAATTCCTGAAGTAGTGTATAATGGATCCGGTGTTGTGGAATGATCTTTGATAGCCCCTTGCAATAAGGCCTTCACTTGACAAAATAAAAGGTAACCTGCACTATAAAATCGCTCATAGCACATCTAACTTATTCTCTTATAATTCAAGAAGGCCTGTGGCATTAACATTGTCTCGGGTTGTTTAACAATTATTTCATTTGACGAAATAATTTTTGCGAGAANAAGAAGGCCTGTGGCATTAACATTGTCTCGGGTTGTTTAACAATTATTTCATTTGACGAAATAATTTTTGCGAGAACAGAAGCTTATTTTATAATTTGCATTAATACATAATGATCACACTCGAGCACCTCTACCGCCAGTAGAAAGATTGATTTTTGTGTCTGGAATGATCTTTAAAAATTAGCCCCAAAAACAAATTTTTTTTCAATGAAATTTTTTACCACTTTTAAACAAAATAATTGATCAACACCAGTGCTGTCACTACTTTTAAATAAATACTGAAGTATGAATACTTATTTAGACTCCAGCAGAAACCATCATTAATTTGGTGCTTGTATGCTTTTACAATGGGCAAAATTAATGCTTTGCCAATGTATCTTCACTACATAAATTTGTCAACCACATTGCTGATTCGAAGCAAATTTGATATTAACTTCTATGCTATCTTACAGCACACAGCAATGCAAGTGGTGCTGGCGACAAGTAGAGTGAAAAACTAACAAAAAGCACACAAGAATCATGTGTACACTATACAGTATTTCAGCCAGAACACTTTGCCAAGTTGCAAGAGCGTAACGCTTACAAAATTCTGTACGATAGGGCCCATATTTTCATAAATAGATGCTTTACATTCACTAAATTAGTGCGAACAGAGACAAACTTTGGCACTATTCAACACAGAGGGAAGTTCAACCACACAACTAAGGCATCTGTGAGGCATTTTCTTTAGGAGCCAGCAGATGAGAGAGAGAGAGAGCCAAGATTCCATTTAGTAAATTTGCTTGTGTTTCATGTTCCCAAAAATGTTTAGGAGTTACGAAGTCTTTGGGATTCCTATTTTGTAGATGGTAAGCACAAGAATTAAGAATATCTCAATTTTCCACTAGATTGTAGAGTTTTTTTAGAGGCAAATTGAAGGCTGTCAAACTGTTTAGGTGACGTTTCAAGGTTTATCAAAAAAATTATAAAATGNTTTTTTTAGAGGCAAATTGAAGGCTGTCAAACTGTTTAGGTGACGTTTCAAGGTTTATCAAAAAAATTATAAAATGTCACAACGGTGGAATGAGGTGCTGTGTGATCCATGCCAATTATCAGGATCATTCTTTTGAATAGATTATGCTCTAAACTAATTTTAAGAATCCCAGAACAATGTGAAAGTTTGTAGAACAGTCGCTACAGATTATATTAACACTCACTGCAAGCTAAAATCATTAACAAATATCTGATTGAATCTATACATACAGGTTGTTTCAGGCCAAATAAACACCGCAAAGTGATTATGTCGTGTTATTTTGTTAGTCTCATTTTGCATAAATTGTCTAAAGCTGTTATTGAAGGAGGGACGCACCCTTAAGAAATACGTTTGGGAATGCTTTTATGAACATAAATAAGGAAATACGCAATATTAAACAACAAATTTGGTATAGCTGTTATGTGAACTAAGTAGTTAAATTTGTGCATTATTTTTGGTAGTGTCTTAACATTGATAAAATTGGGCGTGGTATCAATATAATGCTCAAAAATTTGTAAGTTGCATTTTAATCGATGTTTTTCTACAGATTAATAACTAACATGTTCAGATTAACAAAAAAAGGTTGCCTTAGCTTAACATTTTCAGGCCATTGGTGCACTTGAAAATTAATTTTTTTGTAAAATGTTAAATTATAACTCCTTGCAGCAATGCAACTTGTGTAACTTAAGCTAAGCAGTTTGTCTACTACGTGGNGTAAAATGTTAAATTATAACTCCTTGCAGCAATGCAACTTGTGTAACTTAAGCTAAGCAGTTTGTCTACTACGTGGGCCCAGTACAAAATTAAGTAATCCAGTGCACTCACTGTTGTTCAGTAGACATTTTGGCGAATGGTAAATACTGCCATGTTGCAATTGTCACTCAGTGCACGTGTGTGTGATACAACAGTGCACTGGATTACAGAAACAGTGCACTGGATTATTTACTTTTGTACTGCGCCCATACGGTAGACAAATTGTTTAGCTTAAGACTCACTGGTTGCATAGCTGCAAGGCCTTTAAACGCAACACTTTGAAAAAAAAAAAAAGGGCAATTTCAAAGAGAACTGATGGCTTGAAAAAGTTATATTAAGGTAATTTTTTTTTTTGTTAATCTGAACACTTTAGTTTTTAATCTATAGAAAAGTGCTGATTAAATTGCATGGCTACTAGTTTTCGAACATTACAATGATGCCATGCCCAATTTTACTAATGTTAGGGGGACGATATTACCAAAAATAATGCACACGCACAACAGCTTCGTTCACATAAAAGCTATACCAAAATTTGTTGTTTAATATTGCATAGTTTCTTTTTATGATCATAAAAGCAATTTTAAACATATTGCATTAAGGATGCATCCCTTCCTCAATAATCACTGTAGGCTCTAAATCGTATTATGTGTTCTGTCCCATTTTGCATAAAGAATCACCTTGACATATTTATCATTTGGTCTGAAACAACGTGTACATATATCCTTCATTGCATAATAGGAGAACAAACTATTTTAAGATATTAGAACCTTAGAGTATAACAAGAAAGCATTCACAAGATTACACTTGGTTTGACAAAGGGTTAAGACTAGCAACTTGAGTGTTTGATCAACTGCTAACCACAGGAGCATGATGGGACAAACTGCTTGAAAGCAATGGTGAGATATCTTGTTAATGATAAAATATTTTATTGATCTGAAAGGATCAAGTACTTAATTTTTATTGTTGCAGTAATATTCAATTGAGTTTGCAGCCAAGGTTGGCGACACTTTGCGACATCTATCACGACATACCAGAAATGAACCCGATTATACAGGAATAACCCCACGGTCGATATAGACTAGAGAACAGAGTTCCAAATCTCCAGGGAGGATAATATGTTCAGTGATTTGGACATGCTTACAGTGCACCAGCATTGTTGGATGTGTTGAAATGGCCAGTCTTTCCCAAGACTCATCCCAGCCAAGCATAATTAATGTACTAAACGAAAGGGACAACCGTTGTAAGCAAGAGGTGATGCACTGAAAGAGAGAAATTTGCTACAGCCAATAAAATATGTTTGTATAGAGCCAAAAATATATTTACTCGCACCAACTACATATTTTGTTTAGTAAACGCAACTTGAAAAGCAACACATTTAATTTTATTCATCAAACAAAATACAAGATTGAATAAATAAACCTTTCTGTTCCGCTAAAAGAAATTAAACTGCCAACAAAATATTTAGTTAAATCAACTCTATATATTTGTTTGGCTACTCATTCGATTGCCTTCTTTCCAAAATACAGCTCAAGAGTTTGTATTTTTTGTGATAATTTGAATAGTAACAGTGTTTGTTAGTGCAGCTATTGAAGCATAATGTTATAAAGATCATAATAAAACAAGTTCAACACGAAACTAAAAAGTAAAGCTGTAAAACTTATAATATCTATTTGCGCACGTTGTCCTGCATTTGGATTTAAGTAGGCCCTATTAAAAAATATTCCCATATCATCAGTATTCACTTTAACAGGTTACTACGGTGTAGCACTCAAAAACAAACAACATAGGTTTAAGTACATTTTTTTTAATATTGACCGAAACTGTAATATACGTAGAGCCAAACAAAACTTTAGTTCCACCAACCAAATAAAATATTTTGTTTAAAAATCAAAATATTTTATTGCTCCTAACAAACAATTAATTTGGTTGTGCCAAACTAACTGTGATTCAACAAAACCATTCTCTGGGTGTAGGACACCAGTTAGATCCCTTCTCTGACCAGTTAAAAGAGCATTGATGCAAATTCCGGTCTCAAGCAAGGTACACATGTTCAGAGCAATGACATGTAGTAAGGGTCATGTGCACAGGAGAGGTTTTGGGGATTAACTATTCCCATCAAGTCGCAAGAAATAAAATAAAAGTAAAGAGTATAAACAAAGTGTTCAGTTTTAATTATCCTTTAAAAAGTGGTATTATTCGGATGTCCCTGAAATATTTACGTAATTGGGATGTACTAGAAAATTATATTAATTGTGAAGCTGAAGGCAAAGTTGATATTGCACTGTCTGTCTGATCACCTTATTTTTAAATACTGTGCACGGACCTGTTTTCAGTGCATGTACTATGATGGTTAGTTTCAAATAGGTCCTAGGTTATTGAAACGCTGACATAGTTACATAAAATTAATCGTGGAGTAGTACACAAATTATTCATTTAGAGAATGTTATTTACGTTACAAAAATGGCATCAAATTAATTATTTCAAATGCTGTTTGTCAAGAGACCCGAAGTTTGAATACGGTGATCAGCATGTAGTTGTTACCTTCGGAGGGCGAGTCTTCAACTTGCGGACATAGGTCTCTGCCTCTGTTCCCTGGACGCGCTGCTTGACGGGGTCAAACACCTTGCGGTTCTTCTTGCTGGTGTGGCTGCAGATCCGCTCGTGCTGCTCGATGCGGTCCTCGGCGAAGCGGCGCGAACACACGCTGCACTCCACCAGGTCATCCTTGGGCGAGGAAGCTGCTGCTGGTTGGCGAGGTGCACCAGCACGGGATGAAGCGTTCCGTGAGGCTGATACCTCGCCTCCCCGGCCAACAGGTGTGGGAGTTCTCTGCAGCACATCAGATGATTGTGTATTTATTTGATAGAGACACACTAACACTGCAGCACAGCGGGCAATGGGTACAAGACCTAATTGGGCACAGGATAAGGACAATGCACCACAGCAATGGTTTGGAAACTATGTATGTTTTTAGTAAGTTCGCAATGCAAGAGAAGAGACTGTTCATTATGGGTGAATATGATAACATGTTTTTTCTAACATTTATTTGAAGCTCCCACGACTTTTGTAAATAAAGGAAAGAAATAACAGACTGCCAGAGGCACCACAAAAAAATTGGTGGAAAGGGATTATCACCTGTTTCCATTAAAGTACATTGCCTGGTAAAGAAAACAATGATAAATAGAGTGACCTGTTGTCTATGAGTAATACGTATCCAAGGCGTGTAAATGTGAGAGTGCATTGGGCTATAATGTTGCACTGGTATAGGTAAAAGGGCCATAAACACACAGTGAGGTCAGATTCACCGATGTTATCTAGTACATCCAAGCTTGCAGTACGCACACACTTCGAGAGCAGGAAGAATATCAACAGAGCAATTTGGACAAGGTCGTACAGCGGGACTGCACGAGGCAGATTGGGGGGTAAGACTTTTATCCTTTGATGTAGGCCATGCCATTAGAAATTGTTCAGCGTTTTACTAGTGCTCAGACACCCGAAGGCAGTAACACTGTAAGGAAAGTTTCTAGCTTGATACATCCGACGACAGAATAGGAGGACAGGTGCATCCAGAAAAGCATAGTAGCCAACCCTATCGCAACATCACAGATTTCAGCATCTGCGAGACCTACACTACAATGTGCAGTGTCTCAGAGAACAACCTGCTGGTGACTGAGCAAGAGTGGTATACAGTTGGTGTCCTCCGCTAAAACTGCCTTCCACTTCAGACCATTGTGCAGAATGTTTACAATTTTGCACCGAACGTAGTGATTGGGTGTAGGAATGGCATCGCATTGTCATTACTTGACTAATCATGCTCCACTCTGGGCACCGACAGTGTTTTTGATACAAAGTTTTGAGTCGTGCAGATTGTGTCAGACTGCTATAAGGAGGGCACAATTTATTTTGTTTGTACTGCTCACTCTTGGAATAGGAAGCATTTGGAATAACTTTGCGGATAATTGTGCAACAGGTGCATCAATGAAGCTAGAGAACCCAGGCATAATAAATTTGGTTCAATCCCAATGCCCATGACGATGGAATTTAACACTGTATAAGGGAGTAGGAACATTACAGTATATATATATATCTATATATATATAAAGTATGTGGTGTTTGAAGCCTTGACTACTGACCCCCCCCCTCCTCAATGGAACTCTTCAGCCTTAGTGTAGTCTGGGGTGGAGGGAAGCGCAACTTACTTGTGAGATGTCGCAAAGGCACCTTCAGATCACTAGATCCGAATTAGAATCCTATGGGGTTCTTGACTGTGTGTGCTGTTTTTACATGCAACAAGTGTACATCATGTATAAATTTGCTTCTAGGCATAACAAAGAAATTCGATAAAAATTATTTTTTATATATCTAGTCAGCATTTTCTAATGGCCACCGATAATTGCAATTCCCAGAAAATCACAGCTCAAGCAGCACGAAGTGTACACCAGAGCCGCAGGCTAAGTCAGTTTTACACCACTCTGATGCCACTTTAGGGGACTATGATCTATTAAACTGTCTACTCTGTACAGTAGTAAGTTACATTCAGCCAAAGGTCTTGGGCTAGGCAGCCCTGGCAATCAGGCAGGCACCAACACCTTTATGCAGGTCGGCTTTTACATGGCCATAGACACTGCACCTTGACACCTCTGTTGATCTGCAGAGAAGCGATTACTGAAACCATTAACAAAATGGTCATGCAATTCATAGGAAACACACTGCAAAAATAGGACATTTGNCCATTAACAAAATGGTCATGCAATTCATAGGAAACACACTGCAAAAATAGGACATTTGGAAAGGAATAGACAATATTGGCTTAAAGACTTTTCTCTAGCAAAAATAAAATAACTTTCTTGCTAAATTGTAAACGACAACAGACAAAAAAAAATTTAGAAACACTGTGCATTGGTCTGAACAAATTTCAGCAATCACATTATCTACGCTTCACCACATAGGTTCATTAGTCACCAGTGCCAGAATAAGCATTATAAGAGCAGTCCTATTACACAATACTTTTGCGCACTTCGGAAGCAATACATACCCCATTTCTGCTTTTACAGAGCAGCGTAATCTAGAATAAATTAAAAAATCAACGAAAATGCACGCCAGGGCTCACCAAACTGCTCCAAAGAGTACAATAACACAGCTATAGCATGACTATACAGAAAGCTACAGAAATGAAGTTGCACAAACACTATAAAAGTTGTCCATTACTGTTTTGCTGAAAATGAAAACAGCACTTGAAACAGACCACCCCTTTCTGCCACCTCTAACCTGTGCTGGAGATTTGTCGGAACACTGTTGCCACACCCTCTCTTTGGAGACACTATGGTCTCTACCAGTGTTCTATCATGTATGCAACGAGAGTCCAAAATTATATAGTTATATTCATTTACATACTATTCGAAATGGCCATCCTGGATAAAATTCACTATACATTCTACAGCCACGGCCTACGAAAGGTCTGACAAGCAGCCTGTAAAAAAGTAAAGTGTGCCGGCTCACACAACAGACGAATGGCTTAACTGGTAATTAGGCTAGTGGATCGTGTCCTCCTTTACCTTGCACCCAAGCTCACCTCAACATGGTCGGCAAACTAGAACTATAGTAATTAGCGGCTGCAGGTGGTTTGTGGGCAGACCTCATCACCTGGCCCAACTAAAAAGGTAAAGAGAGTAGAANTGAGTGTGCAAACTGCTCCACCAATTACTTGGCAGTCTACTAGCCATGCACTGCCTTTCCTGGACTGCTGTGTGAAGAATAAACCTGAACATAAGTCTGCAGCTCGTTGCCATTTAACATGTAACCCCCACACATAGGCCAGGTCACTGACTAAGGGGTAACAAAAGAGAATAAAAATGGACAAATACAAAAACCAGCGTACAATAGCATTAATACAATTATGCACATAATGAAAATGATTCAACCCTCGACCCTCTTCTCATATGCAGAACGCGGTGAATTTGCCATGTCATTTCATTAAGACTAGTAAAACAAAAGTGAAAAACTTCACAAACTCAGTTATGCCCATAAATTACTTTGATAACCATCTGACAAATAGCAAAATAAATGCATAGTAAAGAGCTTTTTGCAAATAATTTTAACAGTACATGAGTTTCTACTTTTGTAATTTAAAATTTATTTCTTTAAATAAGTTACAAAGGAGGTTGTCATAAAATTATTCAAGTCACCAAAACTTCAAGGGAAGTTTTTGAGATTAAGTAGGGACCTATGTGTGACCTAAAATTCTAATTCAAGTTCGTCATTAAATTTTACGAGAAGTAATATAAAAATAAAGTAACAACTATTAGTTGCTGCAAAACCAGAACATCATTGTTTCCCTTCATATTCTGGGCACTGTGCAGAACATGGTTCACATGAGAAATTGGAGTACAGACTAAAATGTTTTATACTTATAGGGACAAATCGCAATGGTTCACAAAACCATTATGTTGGAAGCAAGTCGGTTGTACGAGAGAGAATCCCATGAGGAAACTGGCCCATTCTTGCAGTATGTTGTTATGGGAGGTGAAACAAGTGTGCCCCTTAAGGGAGACGAAGCAAGCATCCATGGGATGGCACAAGTTCTTGACAGAGATATATATATATAATATATGGATATATATATAATATATGGATATATATATAATATATGGATATATATATAATATATGGATATATATAATATATGGATATATATAATATATGGATATATATAATATATGGATATATATAATATATGGATATATATAATATATGGATATATATAATATATGGATATATATAATATATGGATATATATAATATATGGATATATATAATATATGGATATATATAATATATGGATATATATAATATATGGATATATATATATATATAGATATATATAATATATGGATATATATATGGATATATATATATATATGGATGCATCGTATAAGAATAAGATGCATGTTTGTAGCAACACAGGTTGTTTCAAAAGAACAGCACGCAGTTTTTCAGTGGCATCATTCTGAACCTCTGTATTATTGTTTTATGTATCATTGTAAAGCCTATGCGTTTAATACATTTATGCAATAAGACTTTTTTTTTTCACACAATTTCTTTAATCTCATTCATAAAAGCAGAGTTTTAACATAAGTTAATATGAAAAATTTTTACTCGAATAAATTACTTAATGTTGGAGAAAAATAAGTTCGTTTAATGCGCTAGAATATTTCTAAAGTTTTTTCGACACAAAAATAATACAACAAATAATATAAATTTTTTAACATATTACTGCATTTGAAATATACTTTTACATTATATTTAAAAAAATAAATCATTCTCCTTAGACACGAAACTGACCCTGTTATAATACAAAGATCACGCCTGACTCTAGAATCTCAAGTCGCCTGCCACTTTCAGTAGCTTTCAGCACATTCTCACTCACGCCTACGAACATACGAGACTACGCCATCGCTTCTCGAAGGCTGCCTCTGAATGACCAAGTGTTTGCTCACTCTGCGAAATGCTCGTTACGACACACTAAGCAGCAAGCCATGAGCGTCATCAGGGCAGGTTTGTTGGGTCGTATCAACACATGCTGTATTAGTCAGCACGCCAAACATTGCACTTTACTACTCAACAGGCAACTTTGCGGGCCTTGGAAGGGAGAGTCGAGTCGGCGGTTAACGCAAATGTCGTGTTGAG